>CAAKHF010025293.1:1294-21223 GCA_901007745.1 Hippocampus kuda | reverse complement strand
TTGGTCGCTCCAGAAGTCGATCTTTGGGCAAAAAAGTGTGTGTGTGTGGGTGTGTGTGGGTGTGTGTGCGGCTCTTTGCAGTAACACAGTAAAAAATTTGGCTCTTAGGCTCTGACTGGTTGGCCACCCCTGATCTATTGGATAGCCAGTCGGTGGAGTTTTAATTATTCTTCCAGCAGGGGGCATTGTTCACCCATCAGCCATTGTACATCAAATCTTGCTTGTTTCTCATTGATCATCTCCTCACAAAGACAGACTAGTGGTGCAATAATGAGATAGAACACACCCTGAAGGGAAATACTAGACCCTTGTTCTTTCTACTATGGCCAGGCGAACACAAGAGACCCTGAAACCTCCCATCCAGGATGCAGGTCATTACGACCATCCGTGACATACGGGCCATTTGTTGTCCCAGAGTGTTGCTTTTGCCATGCATTTCCCAACAGAGTGAACAAGGTGATGATAAGTATTAGTGTGAAATACAGTATGAACAATCAATTTTCACGGCTTTGCTCTCACTAGCAATGAAGTGTTAAAAAAAAAAAGGTATGCAGCCGACTTCACAAACAGCTGTAGGGAGAAGCTTTGTGTTTGCCAAAGGACTGGACAGGACTGTCATTGCAAACTCAATAGTTCCTAAGTGAAGTACTGTACTGTAAACACGCTAAACATGGCAATAGTAGTAATCCACTTTTCCCTGATAGTAATTGATCAGAAAGGATGAACTGTTGAAGCCTTTTAAAGGGATGACAAGGTTCATTTGGTTATTCCCAGGAAGAGGTGGCAGCCTTTAACTTGCCACGTCCTAATCTTGTAATTTGGTTCACAGACTGCGCTTCACGGTTTCCATCAGTTGTTTGAGGGGCGCAGCTTCCTGCTATTTCTTTCTCTGTTTTTGCTTGAGAAGGGGCATCCAAGGACGGACACACTTCAAGCCACATGAGTCACTGCTTGTGGCTTGTTAGAATGAGGATGTAACGGATCAACTAAGAAAATGGCACATTATCTGAATTTGCCCTTGCGCCTTTTTAGAGGAACATGGGTGGTGAACAGCATCGCTTATCACTACGATCACGGAGCATTTTCCAAGTGCTTTCAAAGGCGATCATACCGTTAGCCTTCATTGAGACGGCATAAAATTCAATTAGTATTCTCCATACTGTACTGGAAGTAGGTTTTCTGCTTGGACATTTTTAGGAAAAAAGGTCCATCGTAAAGTCTTGAGAGAAGTGCATATTAGCCTGCGTTTATCAATGCATGTGCAGTGTTGATCATCTTTCTGACAGAGTTACCAAACTACTATTTTCTCGTGCCGACTAAAAGTAAACAGCGCCGAGATTAAGGCTTATCCCACCGATACATCACTTTAAGTGTTGAAGAAGAAGCCTGAGGCTTGGGAGAGTGCCACAGCTGTGGAAGACTTCTCTTGTGTGGTGCCTGTCCTCAGAACACATGATTCCAAAGATCTGAACAGCCACAAGGCCAGTGGTGATAACATCAGATATGATGTTGGCCGGGCAGTGAGTTGGCCCTTGCTGAGACCATCAACACATTTGCCGCTATTTGTCTACCAGCCTTGTAGTGGAGGTTAAAGGTCATCTTCCTCCCGCAGCAAGCGCATTTTCAACTCCAGAAACGTGGCTAAGGATCAAGTTCTTGGGTTTCACCAGTGATTTCAACAGCATCCAGCCTGGCATCTGAGGGACAAACTGGATTTGGTAAGACCATGCTGGTGAGGATAAGCGGTTCAGGTAATGGATGGATGTTTGGTCAGCATTACAAGAGTCTACGTATGCACCAGTCCTCCGGTACAAGCGTCGACTTCCTGTGCGGCTTCCCCTGCTGTCACATGCCGAATCTTTCTCGCCATTTTGCCATCACTGGCCTCATCGAGAATGATGATGACAGGAAAGGATAGAGAACTAACTGTGACCCTCCTGGTAAGCAACTCCTCATCAAGACAGCGGAAACGAAGAAACTGGTGGTGTATTTCTGTAGATGCATCCTAATCCATAGTGGCAATAGTCATTTTTCAGAGAATGCCTCCGACTGGAATGGCAGCTGGGGCTGCAGCATCTGGGCCGTTGACAGAGGAAAACTAGAAAGACTGATAAAGGGAGGTCAGATGTCCACGCTTGTACCAGGGGTGAGAGAGAGGAGCATGGTAGTCGAGCTATCATCTCTGATGGAAGACTCTCATGCAATGCACGGCACCATCAACATTCCACTATTACAGATCCATTTTATTACAGATGACAACGTTTCATTATTAATCTGACTTCTGCGTCCGTCCATGCGCATGTGTGTGCACGCCTGCCAGTCGGTCACTTTTCCTCTTTAATTTCCGGTAATCGCAAAACACTGTAAAAAATAACTAAAATGGTTTTAATGTCTTTCTCTGTGTGACTCCTGTTAGTACGAAGCGGACTTGTTTTCATTTCGTTATGGAGAAGTGGGAGGAACAGGTATGACTGGACCAGTGTTCCATGAGTGTGTCCATCTGTGCTGTATGTTCCACATATAATGTTTGTCCAATCCAATCCAATGAGCATATTTTCAACATAGTTTAAGGACCTTGGAAAGATGTCAGACAAATTCAAAGCTCAGAAAATTAATTGTCTCAAACATATCAGGTTTGACAACGCCAGCTTCTGTCGGATCCTGTGTGTAAAAATCCTCCTCCTCAAGTCCTGGACACTGCTCGCCATTGAATGTACTGTGTTGGATAGCGCAATGAAATTGTACAGTGTCTATGTAGCGTAGCGTGCTGGTCGGCTACGAAAATGTCACTTCCGGTAACCCTAACGCTGGCTAGAGTAACTATCCCCACAATGCCTCAAGCTTTATTCTAGTTTTTTTTTTTTTTGGGGGGGGGTTTGCATTGCTGAAAATATAAATTAGTTTTAGTAATTGGATGTTATGTGTGATTAATCTTAATCTTGATTAATCGACAGGTAGGTTACACCCTGGACTGCTTGTTAGCCAGTTACAGGGCATAGACAAACAACCATTCACACACATGCATATACTGTATAGAGATATCATTTGGAGTCTTCAACAAACCTAACTAACATTCATGATTTTGGAATGTGAGAGGAAGCTGAAGTACCAGAAGAAACACACAAGCATGGGGAGAACATGCAAACTCAGGACCTCAGTCCTGCTTGAGTCAGACATGGTAACCATGAATCCACTGTGCTGCCCTTTATTTACACCCGCCAGCCCCAATTGAGAGCATCTCATTTTTCCCGCATACGTTTACTATTTTATTCATTATTCAAGTACAGTTGGCAGTTGGCACTTATTGAGTACAACTGTACATTTTTCCCCCTTGATTGCTTTTATTGTTTTTTATAGCAAGAAAGTTGCCATTTGAAATGACTTTAGTTTTGCATTAGGTCTGTGGTCTTTTTTTTTTTTGTTTTTTTGTTTGTTTTTACAATACAATACAACACATGCTGATTTATACAAAATTAAACAACTGAATGAACATCCTCTGAGACTGGTGATTCCATAATTTTTGCCAGAAAACAAATATTTTTGATGCACCTCCAGTTCATGCGCCGATTTCCCTCAAGGCACAGCTTATTTGCAGGAATGTGAACACAGAGTACCTTTTAAAGTTTTTTTCATAACAAAACACTAAAAAAGTGAGCAACTTCAGTACCGTATCATATATTATCAGCAGGCAAGATGGCAATCCCCTTCGCATGTTCTGTAAATCATATGTAAAACAATGCATTTTGCAAAACAATTATCAAAATAATGACTTGCGTAGTAGTGCGGCTGTTTTAAAATACCGTACTAAATCAAAGAAAGCCATCAGAATCTATTTAATTCACTCATAGTCTTGACTACTGACCACCATGCAATAATTATGACAGGACCCTCAAAGCAGTGTCATGCTACAACTTGTCTCTTTGGAAAGAGTTCTACATTTCTGATCCTCAGGGCATTTTGACAAAAGGATATCACAGACACGTTATTTAGACACATGGGAACTATTCTAAATTGTCCAAGAAAATTGATTCTAAATGTGGTAAATAACTGAAAGGGGAATCACAGCCACATTTAGCAGGGGGGATTATCTTGTGACACACTGTGACCATAAACCATTCATTCTGCTTTTGAACTGACTTTACTATTTTTTTTCTGCCTAGAATAAATGCAAATACATTTTGGTAGGACCTGGTTCAGTAGTCTCCCTGAGCTAGACTATTCCATTACATCTCGATCACATGAATAACAGATTAAAACCGAACCTTAAGGTCAGCCTGTGCATAGAGAATTAAAGATTTTCTGCAATAATTCCACTCCGGCTGGAATTTGAATATGAAATGGGTGTCATAATTATCATCCTCAAGCTCACTCATTTTCAGAAATAACACCTTCAGTGCTAAATTTAAACATGCTCTTTACACAGCAGAGAAGACAAGTTTCACTGGCTCTCATCTATATTAAGCACTAAGTCTGGAGCTCGAGCATTTCTTAAAATAATAAAGACAAAGAGGGAGAACGAGAGAGAACATTTTCTCAAGAAAATGCAAAAACAGAACACGTACTCATTACAACACATCTGACAGGTCGACGAGCGCTCTAACTTATTGTATCAACCCCCCCAACCAATAGTCATCAGACTGTTCACATGCTGGGCCAGTGTCATGTGATCCAAGGAGGAAGTGGGCTCACATGAGGCAAATAAAATGGCATTAGATGAAATTTTCTGCAATGCCCCTGACGCTGAGCAGTCTTCTTGTGCTTTATCTCTATTCCATACCACCAACAGCGAAGTGCCACTCTGCTGGCTTCGATGTGTACGGAACAAATAAATGTAAAGACATTTCGCCCATGAAAAATGCTGAACCGGGTAAAAAGTGACGACTGCCCAGACGAGCAGTGCTTTCATTGAGAGTGAAACTTTTTGCCACACACGAAATGCGCAAAAAACTTTTTTTTAAAAAAGCCATGGCAAATCTGGAGCAAAATCTGATGATATTAGGGGGCACAAAGCGAGCATGACTCTTAAAAAACATGTGCAATAAGATCTCTATGTGGACACAGTGAGGTTCTGTCTTCACTACATTTGGCCCTGACAATGGGGTCATGGATAGGCTAAGCAGACAACATTCTGCTGCAAGACATCACTGTTCATCCTCAATATCACGGCAAACATGACATAGGCATGCTGGTAAGTTTCACAAGAAGACAGTTACATCACAGCTACCGTGCAGAGTTTTTCGGCCACACTGAGGGAAGCCATGTTGTCCTGACTTTACCTGTACTGACATTAAAAACAAAAAGTCACTATTTATACAATACAATACAATACATGATGACTTATATAGCGCTTTCACAATCTTAGATGATTAGATATGACTTACAACAAACCTTTCGACCCATTGTGAGGCAATAGGGAACCAAAATGCAATTCAGATTTCATATTCATTCACGGGTCGTACTAAATATAGGCAGATTGAACTGATTGAACAAAGTGAAACGTTTAATATACACTACTGTGGGCGTGTGGTAAATGACAAACCAAGGAGACGAAAGCGAGTCACGTCTCGTTTACTATCCGCACAAAACGGATTATTTACAGAGCAAGCAGCAAGCTACTCTTCTTCAACGCTGAAATGTCTATCATCCCTTTGAACCAAGTCCCCTCCCCTAAAGGGTCAGAAAGAATGTCTCTCGTTTGTCGATCGCCACACAGCCCCTCCAAGAATTCACCGCAACAAAAGTGTACAATCGAACAGGCAATGATGAACAACGTCCAGAAAAACAGTCTATGCGGTAGAGGGCTGCACAAGCGGCCAGAACGTCTGTGCTTAGCAGGAGGATGTTCAGGGGCCAAGGGTCGCTTTGGAGTCGGGGTCGGGCCGGAGACCGCAGAGGGTGGGCGCCCTGGCGTTTCCCTGGCTCTTTGAAACTGCAGGGTTTGCGTCTGCCCGTTGTCTCGAGTCAGCGGACCAGAGGCTACTGAGGTACCCAGGACTAAGGGGAGGCTCAGAGAGGATTGAGCCTTTTCTGTTGCTCTTATTTCCCTTTGCAAAGTTCAATATTAGAATCTGTCCATTTTTAAAACTCGTTTTTCAACATTTTTATTCTATGGCTTTTACTCAGTATGATACTTGGGCTTGTTCTTGTGTTTTATGGTGTCTGGTGTATTTGTGTTGTGTCTTGCTTGACGTATGGATGGATGGATGGATGGTCTTTTTTAATGCAAGACTGATTTTTACTCCATGTACAGAACTTTGTATGCAGCAATGGTTTTAATGTGCTGTATAAATAAATAAAGTTGAGTGGTGTTATTATGATGCTTTACTCGATAAAATGTTCTCCCGAATGTTCTCAACCTCCGCTTCAAATGGTACAAACAGTCTTCTTGAAAACTGTCTTTTTAACTGTTTGTTGTATATAAATAGTTGGGTCACTGAGAATGTGTCAATGAGCGGGCCATTCTGAATTTTGAAAATTGTGCACATCCATCCAACCATCCATCCAGCGCTCCATCTTTTATGCCGCTGAGGGTCGCAGAGAGCTGACTTTGTGTGAAATGCAGACTACATTCTGAACAAGTTTATCCACACAATTTGGCTAATTTACATAATAATTGGCCCGCATCTAGTTTCTTGACTCTCCTACGAAGAACCGTGCTTTTCTAACCATGGGCGAACTACAGTGTTTGAAACCCAACCATTTCAAAGCCAAAGGGTAAGCATCGCTGCATAGAGTTATGGAATGCTCAAATTAGCACAAGCTTCTGGTAAGTGGCATGTACCGGTACTTGAAAACTCAGTGAAAGGATCGGTGAGAGGTATCTGTGTTAGGTTATGTGTATGCTGAAGTTAACAGTTTGGCATTTGCATATTCACCTCTTTTTCGGAGGAACATTTCATGTGTTATTTGCTAGAAGACTCAAATATGTGCGTCTTTTTTACTCAGGCAACAGCCATGTCGAATGTAGAAATGTTGCTTTGGTGCAATCCTGTGGCCAAGGAACTTTGTTGGAGTAAGGTGAGGCACTTCATTCATGCCAGGCTACAACTTTTTCGAACAGAAAAAAAATGTCTGAAAGCAAAAAGATATGTCATTTCCTAGAAATGCCATTCTAGGAAATGACATATCTTTTTGGGGCGAAATCAATTACTCACGCATTTTTATTTGTGGCACTCACTTGGTTGGAGTCAAATCACACCATCTTGTATCAGACCATTTTATGGTTAGAGAGCATCAACGTGCTTAAGATGCTGACTACTTTCTAGTCAGTCAACATAGAGAATGTTTTTCATGTCCTGGGTCACAAGAGTAGCGTTTGAATTTAGCTACTTTGTGAGACATAATTGCTCCATTATAAATAGAAAAAATGCCAGAGGAATGGGGTTCATGTTAATTAATAATAAACATTATTATTATTATTATTATTATAAATAAAAGAAGAAGAAGATCTATCAATCCATCCAGCCTATTCCAGCTGTCCTCGGTCAATCGCAAGGGCACACCCTGAACTGGTCGACAGCCAATCACAGGGCGTACATCGACAAACAACCACACAGGCACGGGGAGTACATGCAAATGCCACACAGGAAGGCCAGGGCCTGATTCAAACCCATGACCTCTGCACTGTGAGGCGGATGTGCTCACCAGTTGCCACCATGCCGCCTCATAAATAATTATTTATTATATTATATTATATTTTATTATATTATATTATGTGCACGGTGTCGAGTGGTTAGCATGTCTGCCTCACAGTGCATAGGTGCAGGGTTCGATTGTGGCTCCGGCCTGCCTTGTGCGGAGTTTGCATGTTCTCCCTGCGCCTGCGTTGGTTTTCTACCACATGCCAAAAATATGAATGGCAGGAACACTCGAATTTGTCCCTAGGTGTGATTGTGAGCACGAATGGTTGTTTGTTTTTGTGTCCTGCGATGGGCTGGCAACCAGTTCAGGGTGTACCCTGCCTATTGCCCGAAGACAGCCGGGATAGGCTCCAGCACACCCACGACCCTTGTGAGGATAAACGGATTAGAAAATGTATGGACAGATGGATGGATTATATCAGATATTATATTATACTATGTTATATGATATTATTTTCTATTATATGTGGCTGAGGAGCATCCGTTACACTCTGACCTGTCTGATCTCCCCGAGCTAAAATGTGAAGTGGATGTTAACAAGACAACACCCAAATGTTGCATAACAGCGTGCGGCCAGGAAAAAAAAAAAAAACATCAACAATGAGCTGCGCTCTGGGTCAGCGAGAAGCCCATAACTCGCCCCGAACAGCACCTTACGAGAGGTCTGCAGCCTCATTATCACGGAAACACCAAAACCACCTCAACGTGCCAAATAACTATACTGACCTGCATTTCAAAGGCTGACTCTTTAGCTCGTAGTATGTTTTTGGCTCCTCTTGTAAGTCTTCTCCATCATCGAAGTCGGGAACTATTCCTGATTCTGACTGCATACTTGAAGATGTCAACTTTTAGCGGCGGAGAACTCGTAAAAACAGCTTTGCGTGGCGTCGTCCGTCGACCCTGTGAAGCACTGACACCGCGAACTACATCTGTCCGGCACCCGGAGCTATGTAGTCCTGAACGCGGAGCCGCCAACCGACTGCCGGCACTGTCAGGTGCAAGTGAAATACAATGACCGACATGCACCGCGGCTGTCAATGTCATCGTGTATCCGATTGGTCGCTCTGTTGCTTTTTCACAAAATTTTCACATTTTGATTTTTGCATGACAAAAGCTTAACTGCAGCAATGTTCATGTGTTTTGTACAACACCCCTCTGCCGTCTACCAATATGTACGTAAGCGTTGATGGCACGTGAAAAATGCCGACGTTTGTTCACGATTTTTGCAGCCTTCAAGTCTGGTAATTAGTATAGGAAATAACCAAACTGAGCGCTCTGTAGCCGTGCAGACGAAAATAATTCCCAAAGTATTCCTGTGCAATATGGTTTTAACCGGTGCTGGAAATTAACATTGTGTAACACTTTGTTACGAGTATTTTATTTTCAGGTATAACCTAGCTACTCAAGTGTTTATTTAGCTGACAATTTATTGCATCTATTTCCAAAATTTGAACGAACGGGTGTGTGCGTGTGTGTTCATGTGTGTGCGTGTGTGTGTGTGTGTGTGTGTGTATACACACACATATATATATATATATATATATATATATATATATATATATATATATATATATATATATATATATATATATATATATATATATATATATATATATATATATATATATATATATATATATATATATATATATATATATATATATATATATTCTGAGAAGCAAGATATTGCCCCTTTTTTAAAATGTATGCTATTATTTAACAGTATGATATTGTAGGCACCAAGGATGATTTGTGGCAAAAACGTTTTGTTCTCCATCCATCCATCCATTTTCTAATCTTCATATCCTCACAAGGGTCGTGAGCTCGCTGGAGCCGACATCCCATCTGTCATCGGGCAGTAGGCGGGGAACACCCCGGACTGGTTGCCAGCCAATCGCAATGTTTTGCCAATGTTTTGTTCTATGCCAGCCAAAACACAACAATGCTTCTGGCATTCTCAAATTCTCAGTCTAATCTGGAAAAAAAAAACCGTAATGTTGTTGTTGTTGGCTAATTTAGCATGTTTATTAGTCTCCTTACAACATAATGTATGGGAATAAATTGTTTTGACAGCATACTGTCAAGTCCAGCCAACGCTACAGCAGTTGCAAGAGTTACAGGTGACGTGTAACGTGAGTGGTGTATTATTATTATTATTATTATTATTATACATAAGTATGTGAATCACACCACTATGGAAATTATTGAAGAGTGAAGCAAGGGATAATATTTTGTGTGCATAGACTTTTTCAAATTATCAGAACGAGTAGCGTTGTATAGCTATTATATAATTTTTTTTTTTTTTTTTTACTTTTGTGTTTGCTCTTCTCTTGGTACTATTTTATACTTTTACTTAAGTAAAGCAGTCAGTACTACCAAAGTCTTTCTTCTACACAATTATCTGTACTTAGACTGTGAGTACTTTAGTATTTGACAGCTGCGAAGCAAGCACAAGAACGAAAGCAAGTATGACGTCGTTGCTCTGTTCTAAAAGTTTCGTTTGTGCAGTGGACACGCACCGAACACTTGGTGGCAGTATAAAGCAACTAAAGCCGTGTTGAAGGCCTCACTCTCTTCTGCTTGAAGGAAAAATCCTCCATCCTTCCATTCATTCATCTATCCATCCACCCATCCATTTTCTGATCCGCTTATCCTCACAACGGTCACGGGGCGTGCTGGAGCCTATCCCAGCTGTCTTCGGGCAATAGTTACACCCTCAACTGGTTGCCAGCCAATCACAAGGCACACATAGACCTGAAGGAAAATCAATATTTGCATTTATTCATCCTGCAGAACCGGTTTAAGTCTGCTTATTACCCAATAAAATATGATACAAATAAAACGACGACCAAAAACACCACTTAACGACATGTAAGGTTATTATTATCCAGCCACGGTTGACAGGCACACATAGACACATTTGTTGTTGATGAATACAGGCACTCATTACCCAAAGTCACCAATTGAGGGAGGCCCCCATACATGCAAAGCCCTTTGTGATGTGCTCCAAGGGGAAAACTATACATACATTAGAAATAATTAATATTTTATTGGCTGCCTCAGAATGAATCACACAATAAAAAACAGTCCTGAAATCAAAATACAGTATGTGCTTCTGACAGCCATATTGAATATGTTGCTCGTATGCTTGCAGCTACTTTACTTTGCCCCATAATCCCATGCTTTACATACAGCTTTTCTGTTGGCAGTAATGAAATTGAAACATTGTTTGCACAGTATTAATGAGCGGTGACAAACGAGCAAACATGGCTGACGAATGAGCTGAAATTAAACAAACAACACAAGGTAGACACTCCTATTCAGGTGTGAAGAGGGAGGCTGGTGTCACGAAAGCACCTTAAACTGAATACAGCTAAGAGATAAGTACTTGGAGTACTTTTTGTGTGTCACTGTCAAACCAGGACCTGAGAATGCAAAAGAAGACAGCTTCAGGAGATGGGTGTTTTGCAGCGTTAAAGTTGTTCAACACATTTGTTTATGAAATGACAGATGGAGAGCACTCCCTCTTTTTTGAATGTCACAACAACAAACATCTGGGATCTGTTTATTTATTCGTTTATTTATTTATGTATTTACTTACTGGTACTTATTTTGGGGGATCGTCTGGATTCGTTTGTGAAGTCAGTGTTCTTTTTCCTAGTGTGGAAGTGGCACAAAATGACAAAACCTTAAGCAAGCACAAGATAAAGTACAACTGATTTCCCTGACTACTAATGCCTTGGTGGAGACAAAACTTTGTCAAGATGCCACAAGGGGAAAACTTGCTGAAATCCCAATGGTAGAATTCTCCCTCATAACAATGACAAAGATCACCTAACATAGGCTATATAAAATGTTTTCAGACACATCGGAATATAAGTGAAACTGAATTGTGAAGTACTCAGTCATATGTATTTTGAAAAAGATTATATGGCACTCTCACAGTTGTCGTTTTAGAATGTGGCAAAAGCTTATATTCCTAATGAGGGTAATGAGGGTCTTTTGTTGATGAGCGTGTTCTAGGAGGAGACTAACTGGACAGATGGTTCTGGGGGATCTTAATGAGATAATTATTCATGTCTGATATCACAATGCCAAGAGCAAGGGGGGTTGGGGGGGAGGGAGTGCCGGGGAAACACCAGTCAGCATAAAGGCTCTCTGCATACAGTATAGCTGCGATGTTGTCTTGTGATATGGAAGTTATCTGCTACATGAGCCCAAATTGTGTTTTTGTGACTTCATTGAAGCAACACGAAAATGACCTGTGGAGTACTTGTAATAGATCGTCATGAATATTTCAGCACCCTTCGCACCTTGTATTGAGGCCACCAAATGGGAAACAAACACCAACAATCTTCACCCCGAGATTCATGACCCACCTATACCTACACTTTTCCATGAGTGAGATCAAAAATTACCCCAATGAGAATGAATACATTTTATGCTGTAAATTTGAAGAAATGTCTCCCATTTTGGTTAAAGATGATGATTTTTATTATATTTTGGTCATCTAAAGATTTTTTCAATATTCAACATATGAAATGATTACTTCTATTGACATTGCATAACAAAACAGTGTAGTGGGCTCAGTGCAGTGGTTCTTAACCTGGGTTCGATAGAACACCAGGGGTTCGGTGAATCGGTCTCAGGGGTTCTACGCAGCCTCTGTCATGGAGGTTAAGACACACCCGACTCTACATGTCAATTAGTTATGACGTGCTCGCTTGGCCATCACTGGCTGCAGATGATCACATTACATTGCATGTCTAATCAGTGCTGCGGGAAAATTTGGTTCGTCATACATACATATATATGTATGTATGTATGTATGTATGTATGTATGTATGTATGTATGTATGTATGTATATATATATATATATATATATATATATATATATATATATATATATATATATATATATATATATATATATATATATATATATATATATATATATATATATATATATATATATATATATATATATATATATATATATATATATATATATATATATATATAAATAAGACTCCTGGAACAAAAATATTTATTTAATATTACTTTCATTATTTTAATTGTATGCACTCTGTGTCTATTTTAGACACTGTACAGTGGGATCCAATCGTTGAAAATCTCTACAATTAAAAACTGTAAAAATAATATATTTGACAGTAATGCCCAGACTTAAAATACAGTTGGACATGTATTACCATATGTTTATGATTGTGATTGTAATTTCCAATAGGGTAGCGTGGTGGGCGACTGGTTACCACGTCCACCTCACAGTGCAGAGGTCTGGCCTTCCTGTGTGGTGTTTGCATGTTCTCCCCATGCATGCGTGGGTTTTCTTCAAGTACTCTGGTTTCCTCCCACATTCCAAAAACATGGATGGGAGATTAATGGAATTCTCTAAATTGTCCCTGGGTGTCATTGTGAGTGTAAATGGCTGTTTGTTGATGTATGTGCCCTGCAATTGGCTGCAGGCAACCAGTTCAGGGTATCCCCCACCTACTGCCCGAAGACTGCTGGGAAAGGTTCCAACACGCCCGAGACCCTCGTGAGGATACGCAGCTCGGATAATGGATGGGTGGACAATATTCTAGTTATATAACCACATGAAAGTGTCAAAATAACATTTCTCATGATGCAGTGGAATTCTATGCTGCTTCTTAAACACAACAAGAATTAACAAGATAATATCACAATACTGTACAGTACTTGTAAGTGCAGCCATTTGGTACAGCTCCCGTGGGCCTGATTGGTCTGTGCTGTGCATATGTAGGCTATATAACGAAATATCCAGTAAGTGTAAAAGGCAGCTTTAGAAAATAGCATGACGTTTAGGGGCGTGTGAGATTGTTTCAGTTGCGTGTGAGCAAAATAAATAAATAAAACACTCTATTGTGCACGAGTCTTTTAGTACAGTATGTATGAGAGCGTTACAGTAGTGTGTGTGGGGGAGGTACAGTAATCCTAAATTATGTCAGTCCTCATAATGAGGGCTGCGGAGCACATGCATCCTCTTGCTCGCCTCACTTGAGACCATTCATTGGGAAGCAGGCCGGCCGGCAGCTGCTGAATGAGGGTGCGGGGGGGGGGGGGGGGGGGGGGGGGGGGGGGGGGGGGGGGGGGGGGGGGGGCTGGGGGGTCTGGAAAAAAGGAATGCTGTGCCTTTAAGAGGCCGTGACCATGTTTCTAAAGTTTCTGCCTGCCTTGTTTCCACCAATAGCCCATTCACAAAGCTGCTAGGGGCCTCAATGGAGAGTAAAGTGGTTGTGGGACAAGGAGAGGTTAGTTCTCGCACGCACAAAATACAAGCAAGCACTCACACGGTCGCACACAAACCGCGAGCCGAAAAGGACGCTGATAAGACGGACGATATCTCAATGGAGGGCGCGGATCATTTCGTTTGGTAGTTTGGAAATTGGAAACTTTTTGGAGGCGTGTGTGAGAGTGTGTGTAGACTAAAAGCTGCAGCAATAGGATAAACGTGCCTTCCCTTGTGACAACTGTAATACTATATCCCAAAAGAATTAATAGATTAAAATTTGTTGTCATAAAAAGATGTGCTTCTACTTTGATTGTAAAAATATCTTCATCATTTCGAGTGCAATTTTACCTAAAAATGAATAAAATAAAACTTTGCCAGCTATTTTGAAGCATTTTCAAGTCAAAATATGCAATAATTTCAATATATCATTCAATACAACATGGGCTTACAAATATTATTTAAAAATACAATCCAGACAGTTTAATACCAACATGTTATTTGTTTAAAATATTTCTATCCAGTTGACTTTAAAAATAAAACAAAATGTGCCACATCGATTAGAACATTTTCAAAGACATGTACATACCAGTACTCTTTTTACTTAAATTATGCAAAGTAAGTAACATTAAAAATATATGCTTTAAATTCAGAATAATAAATTGAAAAATGCCCCCGATGTAACGGAAATAAAATGGAGCATTTTGATCACAAAATAGATGCCGTTTTAATAACTTGAATAGAATTAAACTGCTTTTTTGTTTGTTTGGTTGTTTTTTGTTTTGTTTTGTTTTTTTTGGTGGCTGCGGCGATATTTTGAGCTGCGTGTTGTGAGAAAATAGTGTCACTTGAATATCATCCCACTAAATGACCGTGATGCCTGTGGAGTGTGCTCACGGAGGTGTCACAATCTCCACGTCGAGAGGTGTTGTTTGGTCAACTGTCCTCACGCTTCCACACACGTTCACACGATCATCTTTGTCGCCGTTCTGCGTACACAGCCTGCCTCGTGTGTCTTCACATTCCGGGCTTCCTTCCTCCTCCAGGAGCATATTTACTCTTCACACGTTAGTCTTCACACCACTAAACATTCTTATGCCACCTATGTGGTGGTATAAGAATGTTTAGCCTGATGAGGGATTTAACGACCGCAGAGAATATACCACACATACATCCCGCATATCATGGGGAAAAAAAAACTGCAGATAAATGACATTTGCATACTGTAAACAATCATGATCTCACTTTTAAGTGTGATAAGTTGAGCTTGGCAACATGTGACCCAGCCAGTATTGTCCTTGAGTAGGGGAGTAAAAGGAGGGGGGGGGGGGTCATAAAAAGAGAGAGAGAGAGAAAGATGCAGGAAGAGGAGAGTGATGGGAGTAGACACCCAGGAGGAGGGGGGATGGTTGAGACAGGAAGACTCGTAGTTTATGACTCGCTGACACTTTTTCGCCTTGCCTTGTCTCGTTTTTAAACATTACAACCCTGTCACTGGTGAGGTGTTTCGATTGGGAAAAAAAAAAAAAATCTCAGCGAGGGTAAAAAGATTTTTTTTTAAATGGAGAGAAAAGACCTCTGTGTTTCTGTAAACAAATGCTTCCTCGCCGAGTTTTAGGTGAGCCGTGACAGACACGTTCAGTGATTCCAACTGTCCAAACACGAGCGCAGGCGAGAGAAGGCCAAGCGGGTGCACCACATGTCCCATAAAGACGATGAGGGAAGTCGAATGGGGGGCAGGGGGAGGGGGGAGGGGGGACTCAAGACCACAGCAATGTGCAGTACAGTAAATTTGCATCCGAATGAGGCTTGATGAGAGAAAAGAGAAAACGCACAAATGAGGTTTTTTTTGGGGGGGGGGGCGTTTTTTTTCCCCCCTACCTATCAACAAACCACAGCAGGTAAATGCTACAATTCACGCGAGCACACACAGCGGCCCAGTTTGGACAGAGAAAGTCCTATGAAGCATTATTGGAGGTGAATAGTGCGCGTTGGGTGCCCCAGCTAGATAAATAAACTCCCAGCGCTCAGGGCCCGGGACCTCACTGGTAGAGAGAACAAACAAGAGCAGAGTCAACCTGGGTCACCTCCAAATGTTTATTTCACCCCCCCCTTTTTTTTTTTTTTTTACACTCCATCCTTCAGTCCGAGTCACGCCTTGCTTTTCTCAGCATCCTACCACACACACACACACAGTCAGAGCAGGACAACCCTTCAAATAAACATCACATCACACATCTTTATTTAACATGACAAGTTTGTCTAAATACACTCTCTACTTTCCTTTATGGATGATGAAGAATAATTGGATTACAACAATCAATTATGATGTCGAGGCTTGGGCTGCAACAATTCATTGAACGTAATAATCATCCATTTCTGATCCGCTTTATCCTCACAAGGGTCGCGGGGCACGCTGGAGCCTATCCCGGCTGTCTTCGGGAAGTCGGTGGGGCACACCTTGAACCGATTGCCAGCCGATCGCAGAGCACACAAAGACAAACAACCACTCCCGCTCACATCTAGGGACAATTTAGAGTGTTCCATTAACGTGCCATGCGTGTTTTTGGAACGTGGGAGGACACCGGAGAACCCGGAGAAAACCCACGCAGGCACGGGGAGAATATGCAAACTCCACACAGGAAGGCGCGAGCTGGAATCGAACCCTGCACCTCTGCACTGTGAAGCCGACGTAATGAACACTTTCATACACGAGCTGTCGCTGGCCACGACTCACGCCGACTTACTCCACACGCAGACTTGCTAATGGGTTAGCCAGTTAACAAGCAGTCAACTCCATATTCTCATTTGCTGACACCCATGTCACTCACCAGTCCTGGCCGCCGCCTTTTAAAGCTATACACACTCAAAGTCACACGTACTACGGTAGAATGTGAGGATGCCAAGTGGATAAAAATGATACCAAATGCAAAATCGTTTTTTTATCCGATGACTCAATGCGTCGGTTGCGTAATCGGGAGAATATTCAATTCGGAAAGTTTTCAGCACGCCTTTTTCTGTGTGGAAGGAAGCATCGCTATTTGGCTATCGTTCAGTTGTTTACTGTTCTGAACTCCTGTTTCAAGAGCAATAACGCGAACATTAGCATCGATAGATGTAGCTGTCATCTTCTTCTTTAATTGCGACTGAATCAACAGAATCTCAGCTGGCCTTCAAGCACATAAGCAAAGAGAATAAAAGTAGCACATCTGCGTCACAGTTCTGGGTTCGAATCTCAGCTCCAGCCTTCCTGTGTGGAGTTTGCTTGCGTCATAGAAAATGAATCGCCGGAATTATGATATCAAGGTTCTGGACTCCTCTGTCCAAACAACATAGCGCGGATGTGGCTCTTCATCCCGTAGATGATGTGTGTGTCTGTCTACATAAACGCCTTTAGACAGCAAAGTAGTTGAGGCTGAATTTATAGCATGTGTGCTGGTTGCGGCCAAGTCGTTCAGTCTGACCACCAAGTGCAGACAGTTGACAGAATTGAAAAACGATGAGTCGATTATCCCCTAATATTAGACCAGTCCCCTAGCCAGAAGTCAAATGGGACTATGGGCTGTTGTTCACCTGCGACCCTGAACAGGAATAAGCGTCATTGAAAATGCATAACCACACACACCTACGATTTTTGGGACTGTCCACCCTTTTTCTTTCTTGGGCCAAGGAACCAACGCTTTTAGTCTTTGCTGCGCAGAGCATAAAGTGACACCAGTCACCTTTGATTTTGCACTATTTCCCTCTGTCCTTACATCGTAGTCATATAAAACTGGATATAAGACTGGATTCTGTCTTGGTACTTGTAAGGGAAGGAGTTGGGGGGGGGGGGATGGAGGTTGTGGATAAAAAGAAGGAAAGAAAGAAATGATTCCCAGGCTCAATAAATTCATTTCTGCTTTCAATGAGACCAGCAACGTGGAAAAATTTTGCCTTTCAGGCCGGGATGAATGTATGTTTCAACCACACATTAAGCAGTATTAGCGGTCAGTGGAGTGTCTAATGTGACTATTTTTCACAGTGGCCAACACTGGCCGCGATTAGCATAATTAGGAGAGGCAAGCCTATACATATGGAAATGGGAAGTGCCTAAATGCCAGCCCCGGTGGAAATTTATGTGTGGTGGCGAACACCGCTGGCACATCTGAATAGAATGTAAGTGAAACAGATTTTTTTTTTTTTGTTTTTGTTGTTGTTGCTTTCTCTGTTTTTCGACTGGAAGCAGCTCATTGTCACATGCACGTATCGCTTTTTTTTTGTGTGGTAATTGTCCAACTTTCATTATTATCTAACAACGGCTAAGTATTAAAAAATAAAGCTTGCACTGTATTTCTATAGGTAAGAGAGCTAAGTGCCAGCTTGTCTCTTTTTTTTTTTTTTTTTTTTTTGCAGCCCCTCCCAGCCTCCCATTACCACTCCCACAGTCGAGTCTGGCATTGTTTTACAGGCTGGGAACGTTTTGGTCCATTTGCTTTTTGTTGTGAGGAAGAGGGAAGAGGAAAAAAAAATGCTGCCGCTTTATTTTATTCTGCTGTTTGTTGGGAAACATCTGAAAGAAATTGAAGGGTTGACTGACAACAAAAGGGTGGTGCATTGGGAGTGGAGCGACACTCTGTAGGGCCCGCCCATCTGCTCGGGGCGGCATGGCTAAGGATGTGTGGGGCAGCCTGGACCGGGTTCCAGTTCTGGTTCTGGTCTGGTCCAAATGTGACAAACGTGAAAACAGGTTTGAGATGGCAAAAAATTGGACTTCCATTCAGCCTGCAATTCATTTTCGATTGTGCTTGTCCCTCATTCAGGGTCAGGGGTGAGCTGTTGTCTCTCCCAGTTGACTTTGGGCATGAAGCTGTGTACAGTCTGGACTTGGGGGAAGGGGGGCGGGGCCAGCATGCCGGCCAGAGTGGACCGAAATAGGGATGCTTCATTTCTTTTCACGTATACGTAGAAGATTTTACACACCTCTGATTGGCTGGATTGGATCGACAGATATTTTGCATTTTGTGCTCATTCGGCAGTGGGTTGCAATGTCAGAATTTGCCGATTGATCGATGATGTCATTGATTGGATCCGCAACATAAGACATGACAGCAAACACAATTTGAGTCACTGCAGGGATGTTCTGTGCTGCCATTGATAATTATCCAGTTTCTCATCATATTTTGTTTCTTTTTTTTTTTTTCACTATTTACAAATAATTTGGGGGCTTGTGTGGGAGGGGTGGGGTCGGAATTTGAATTAACGATGACGAACTGAAAAGCCAACATCCATCCACATATAAGGGTCGCAAGTGCTTTATGGCCCGAAAAATACGATATACGCAAATTATTCGTGAGCCAGGCCAGTCCCCAAAAAAAAGCCCTCCTCTTCTCGGGGTCTTCCTCCAGAACAGCATGGGGCCTTTCAGAAGCCCCCCCACTAATCCAGCTAATCTACCACACTGAACTTTGAAGGTGGCCTAGCCTGACCCGGGCCTGTACGCCACCAGAAGACAACAGAATAGAATAAATCGCATCTGCCTCTTATATATGGATATATTTCCTTCAGTTTGGGAAATCTAAGCTTTCAGGGGTTAGGGAAGGGTCATGACGAGAGGAAGTGACCCGAGTAGCTCGAGTCCAACATTTACATCGGGCCGCACATGTTCATCCATACATGAGGTCTGCACGTCTCAAAGTCCTGAAGTCATGTCAGGGCTTGTTTTGACATTTCTCATCACCCTCTCAGTGTTGTAACTCTCTGGTAGAGACTGTGAAAGACTGACGATGTCATTCCAAGGCAGGTTATATGGCTTTTCTTTTTTAAAATTAATCTTTAACCGCGCCGCCGACCACCGACAAACAGTTTAACTCCCCTTGTAGTAAAACAAGCATCCACTTGGGCATTAAAACCCCCCAGTCTCCTCACTCAAAGGTGTTTTTGCGCTTTAATAGCCTCTGAGGAGAACATTTTCCAAGCAACGGTCTCTTTAAGGTTGTGGTCCACGGGTTGAGGGAGGCGGGGGGGGGGGGGGGCGACAACAA
>CAAKHF010025291.1:54484-66105 GCA_901007745.1 Hippocampus kuda | reverse complement strand
AAAATACCTGCAGACCACGCATTGGCCCAAAACACACACACACACACACACACACACACACACACACACACATTGAGCATTTGATTTATGGGAGTAATGTGTGTCCTCCGATCATAGTTAATTTAGAAAGAGTTGACGAACAATTCTGCACATCCTTTTGTTCGGTAGCACAGGCCAATGACAGCCCCATTCATGTTTCACCCTTCATCATGTCTGAAGTGAATCATAAGGCAATATTTGGTTTTTGTTGTTTTTCCAAAACTTTGACTTTGAGACGGATTTCAAAAGAGCTCCGTCGGTTTGTTGTATTGATGAGTGAAAAGTGGTCCAGTGTAAACTGCCGCGAGATGAAAGACACGCCGGCTACACTGGAGGTTCATGATTTATTTCAAGGTTCAATATTCAATCTGAATCATTTATCAGTACAAAATGTTTTCATCTTTAGTGTGTTTTTTTTTTCATTCTATGTGCGTGGCGTTCTCAAGTTCAAATGGTGAACATTTTCTCTCCTTTCCAGGAAAAGAAGAAGCAGGTGATGAAAACAAGGCTGACAGTGGTAATGTCACTTTACGGCTCATTAACATGCTCACAGCCCCTTGGCTCTGCCACTGTTTCTTGGTGTCATCAAAAATTGAATGTACTATTTGCTCCACTTCAGTCTTTCCAACCCGCATGCCAACACTAAAGAAGAAGAAGAAAAAAAATCACTTGTCTTATCACAGATGCTTGGAACAAAGAAAATCCTTCAATTATGTATGGCTTTGGAAGTGACATTATTTTCCCGCTTTCTTTCTGTCACTTAATTTATGCATGCCTTTGTGGTTTCATCGCTCTCACGCTGCAGTGCAAAGACAAAGCGGCATAAAGCGATGGAATGAAAAAGCTGTTTTCGGTGATATCGAAAGACGAGTCGTTTTGACTCCGGGGCCCAAATATTTTCTCCATTTTGAACTCTTTGTTTCTAGATGCGGAAGGAATTGAAGATGTGGTGATGGAAAGTCAGAACCCAGGTATGGTACACTTGCAAAAAAAAGAAAAAAAAACAAATAAACAAATAAATAAATAGATTCTATTGTCTGCGGTGACGTTAATGAGCAGGTTTTGTCGCAAAGGACTTAATCACACACAAACAAATCTGGTCCAGCAGCTCCTAAAACAGGCTCACATGAATTCATTTTGTCTGCTTGTTGTTTGTGTGTTATAAAAGGAACAACCGTGAACCGGGAGAAGGGAATATTTCTTTTTGTCTGGAATCTGAACTTTTCTACCTCCCAGTGTCATTAACATTCAGGATTGGCATTGCTGTCAGGGAGCAGCCTTGAATTTCTTCTTATTTTATGTAAATCCTATTCCATTGACAACATTTTGACAGATGGAGCAGATAGTGTCTCCAAACATGTATTTTGTAGATTTTCAATAAGCGTGTTGTGGTAAATGCACCCCTTGCCTGCTATC
The DNA here is from genome assembly GCA_901007745.1 of Hippocampus kuda. Lineage (NCBI taxonomy): Eukaryota > Metazoa > Chordata > Actinopteri > Syngnathiformes > Syngnathidae > Hippocampus > Hippocampus kuda. Next base: position 64,650 of record CAAKHF010025291.1, on the reverse strand, counting down.
CAAGGTGTTAGATCTGTAATTAACCTTCTTGGGAGCAACAAAGGGAAAAATGCATGAAACAACAGCGGCAGACTAACATAGCTCATGACTACATTGAGGGGAAAGAAAAAAAAATACCTCTGGGCAGTTACTTTTCATGAACCGCCTCTTTTAGTTAGCTATCGGTTTTCCCCAATCTTTGAAGTCATCAACAACGCTCTTCATATGAAAATGGTTGCAAACGCACATGGGAAATGTCACACATCTTGACTTGAAGCCTTGACTCACCTGAAATCTAAATGAATCCTTCAAAACCTTTCATGTGTTTTGTTGCTGGTCAAGATGACGACGTGGCCCATGAGGAGCTGAATCAAGAGGAAGATGAAAATAACAGTCAAGGCAAAAGTGACGATATTGGAAGCGAACAGAATAAACATGAAGACACAGTCAGCGAAAAGAAGGATAAAGAAGATGACAAAGGTACAGAGCCATTCTTGCATCCGTCCATTCCTGTGACAGCATAGTTGACCTCATCGGGGTCACAGGTGAGCTGGAGCCTATCCCAGCTGATTTCGAGAAATTCGACACATTCCGTCCTACTCGCCAGCCAATCGCAGAGCACACACCATATCGTCCCAGAACAATTCACAGTCACATTCACACCTATGGATAATTTAGGATGTTAATGTAACCTAACATGCATCTTTTTGAAATGTGGGCGGAAGCTTGAGTACCGGGAGAAAACGGAGGCTAGAAAATATGCTAACCTGCTGCAGATGAGATTTGAATCCAGCGAGGCAGATGTGCAAACCAACATTATTAGCTTCGTTCGAAATTACAATTTACAATGTTTGATTTCTGGGGAATCGCAATGAGATTCGAGATGAGATTATTCCGACATTTGATTGCAGCCTCGCAGGTATGACAACCCATCGCAGAAGATGCTGTTGGTAAAATGAATTAAAGACTTGTCCTGACCGTTGTTGGCTTTTTTTTTTTTCAGCAGAAGATGAGCTAAGTGCTGCAAAGACAGAAGAAAAAGAAACAAGCAAATCCACAGTGGAGATGGAAGGTAAAATATCCGTCTGTCTATCTATCCGTCCCTCCCTTGCACTTACAGAGAATGTATGTGCAGTATTTGGTGCAGCAGATATTCAGATCCACGTCCATTTAATGCCTCCTACCAGTAGCATTCCTGGTTTTGGGAGCAGTTTATTGCGCAGGGTGTTTGCACACATTGCCGTAACTCCACAGCTTCTTCAGTTTCTTGCTGAAATGTTTTGGCGTGGAAGCAGCAGCGCCCTAATTGTATTTAGTCCACGTAGCCCCAAATTAAACCCGGTCTAAATTGAGTGTGGATGCTGTGACCACTATTGCATTAAGACAACGGTCTAAGTCACTCTCTCGTTTTCTTTCTCACAATTTCGCCTTCCCTTTGAGTGACGTTCAATTAATTTAGGGGCGAGAGTGAAACTTCCAGAAAGATGTGCTCGAGAGAGACTTCTCAATCCACTCTGAAAAGCCATCGGAATACACTACAAGCCTTTCCATCAGTGGAAAGCCACACTCCACCACGTTGATTGTGTCGCGACTTTGCCTGCCACTGTCTGTCACTGTCAAGGGTTACGATGGGATGGCTGTGGCAGAGCAGTAAACAGTGGTCTCGTTCATGAATGCCGGCAGATTACATTTTGTGCGAAGGAGCAGAGTCTCCGCAACATCCCAAGTGCAAACTGGCGCTGATCTTGATTCTCACACAGAGCTGGGATTAGCCAAGTATTTATAAAATGGCCCAATTTGCACCATGGGAAAATCAACCCGTTGTCTCTGCTCTCAAATGCTTCTGGGCTTTTCTACTCAATGTGCAGGAACCACATCCTGCTCAACAGTTAACTGTCAATCAAATACCACTACTGTTGATGGAAATAGTGTATACATCAGCCGTCGCCAACCTTTTTCAAAATAACTTCTGCTTGGGTATTGATTAATGCGAAAGGCTTTAGTTAATGCGAACAGTTTGATATGCACTCAAGTTAAAAAAAAAAAGCTCAAATTATCCGGTGTTAAACTCCTCCATATCTCTTGCAGTATCTTTTCTTCATGAATACGATAATACAAATGCTGACATTTGACATGCTATTTTTTTCCCCTTTTGATTGACATTACCAAATGTACACCTGTGCTAGTGTGATTTAAAAAGAATAGCAACAAAAAATATCGGATACACCTTACTTGTAAGTGGAGCTACTTCTATTTTCGAACAATAACACATAAAAAAGAAACATGATCCCGCGGACACCACGTTGGTGATACCCGGTATACGTGAACTATGAAAACGATGGTAGCTTACACGATGTGAAATCATGTTCAGAGGCTTGGATTCAAAATGGAATGTTATGGTGGGTCATAATCATAAAATAAACTCATAATCCAATTTATTCTCATTGACGGGGGCATATTGTGACTGCCAATTGTTCACCCAACAATAGCACTGGGCAGCTCAAGCTCTTCTATCGTGGCAGAGGGCCAACTCATGGGTAATTGAACACTCGAAATTGACCATAGGTGTGACCGTGAGTGTGAACGGTTGTTTGTCTACGTGTGCCCTGCGCTTGGCTGGCTATCAGCTCAGGGTGTACCCCGCCTAAACTGGGAAGACACCTTGGGTTGGCTCCACCACGCTCGTGACCCTCGAAGATAAGCACTTCAGAGAACGGATGTGCATATGTGGCGAGAGAGAGAGGGAAGGTGGGAAAGAGGGGGAGAGGGAGAAAGAGCGAGTGGGAGTGAGAAAGAGCGTGAGATACTTAAGAGAGTGTTGAGAGAGAGAGAGAGAGAGAGAATCATACCTATCAGACAAATGCTACACTAACTTTGTGATCGGTGTGGTAGAATTCTGTATCATGATACATTGTATTCTCACCTTATAACTGATTAGACTTGAAAGCGCGTGGGAGGTTTGACGATGGAAAGAGTTTGGAGCAAGTTTCATTCCAGGGTTCAGTGGACATCATTGCACATTTCCTCGTTGTCATTAGTGGTACCCTCCTACCCTCCTGTGGTGGAATAAAAAATTTAAAAAAAGGCACAAGTCTATGCTGAAGTCTCTCATGACGTCTCTGATAATGACAATGATAATGATGCACAGTGATGCGATGATGCATTTCAAGCTTCTGACAGTTTGTTAATGGCTTTGTGGTTAATTGTTGTTTTCAAGTGTCGAATTTGGATTCATGTTTTTAATAAAACGAATCCTCCCTCTCCCCATGCAGTTTCTGGATTCATCATATTTTAAAAGCTTTGCCCCACTGTGGTGCCCTAATATTTTTGCATTTCTCCCAGTGTTATTATAAGAGTATTGCTAAATCTAAGTTCAAGTTGAGTTTGCTGCTTTAGTGTAACAGTCGACTAAAGCCGCGTAAGCATTTACGGGCGAATGCGTTCCTTATTTAAACACGCCATAGCAATAAGCTTCTCGTGTGTACAAGGCATTGATCGCACTTTGTGAGGAGTGTTATAGACATTTCAAATAGCTCCTTTTGCATTTACACATTTGGATCCACTTTGTCTTTAACACCCTGCAGTTCTCACACAGCTCACGATTGCACATATGGAAGTGAGTATCACAGCTAAGAAGTTCAGTCCCAACTCACCTCCGCTTAATACCAAAGGGTGAAAATAGCTTCCTGTTCCTCTTCACCCTTGTCACGCTCCGAACCTGTTACCGTTTCTAATCTGCGTGTTTGCTTATTTTAGATGCCGATGTTGGACACAGATTTGCTACTTTTAAGGTTTATTTATTTTTAGTATTACTTTTAATATATATACTGTATTAGCACATAACATCTGTAAGGCTTTTGATATACAGTAACAAAATAGAAAGTATAGTGAAAATATATTCTTGAGCAGAAAGAGCCAAATTTAATGTCAGCAATACAAATGACCAAGCAGGCATATGACAGCAAGGCACCGTCTGCAATGTGGGGATTTTATAGTGTGATAGAATATTCACATGGAGAAGAGATGTGTAAAGCGGTGGGCACAGGAAATATTTTTGAGGTGCACGCAACACTATCTGAATTATATGTATTCAATATCACCTTCCACATGCAGGTAATGAGATTCTTAGCTCGATATTTGTGGTTAGAAAGGCTCACCAAATTGAATCAGAATCCAATCATCTTTTATTTATGAATATTCATCACATACTCTAAAAAGGGAATTGGAGGCTGCATTCTTATTGCCTATCTCTTCAGCCTTGTTCTGCTGAATTGTGAGTGGGCACCTGCTTCAATAAGCGCATGCAACACCCATAAATTGAAGTAAGACGCTCGTTGCCTTGAGCAAGGAATAAATAAATGTGAGTTGAGATCAAAATTGTTTTTCCTTCATGCATTGTGATTCTCTGCTAGAAGTCAATAGCCATTGTCTTTGTTTCGACGGTAAGATTTAATGGCAAGCCTCGCGTGTGTATACATATGGCATCATCGTTCTTCTGGATCAAAATTTGAAGCAGGTTTTTCCCCTGTGCATTTGAATGATAATCGTTCGAAAATCCTCAATAAATTTGGTAGTTTCCAAGCTGATTTTTTTTTCCTTGTCTTTGACCTGAGTGTTTCCTGCATTCAGCTGCTTAACCGTTTACTGTTTTGTTTTGTCTTATTAATTTTTTTAATCCTCCAAACAAGCATGCACCACACAGGTCACACAGCCGTTATGTCTGAATACTAAAAGTAGGAATATTTTATTTACCCTCTCCTGTTTTTGTGACTTTTTTTAATGAAGGACATTCATGTTAGATTTGACATATTCCCGATTTATTTATTTCCATTTATTTGAAGTGCTGCTGAAATAGTGACGTATGTTGGTAAAAACAGTTTGCAAGCTGCAGAAAGCCATTGGTAGTGTAGTGGTTATGATACGCAACAATGTGGATTTTCTTTACTGTCAGCCAGCGGCTGGACTACAATTGTTGGTTATTTTTAAAATGAATCATTTTGCTTTCTTTCTGTCATTTCGGTTTCAGGCAGGTGTTTTAAACGAATGATTCTCGCAGGACACGTAGCTGTAGTTTCCCCCCGAGGGCCGTTAGGAATGAATTCATAGAAACATTTAATCCCCTCCACCATATTATTACAAGTAGACAACCAGTTGCTGAATAACTAGTTTTGAAATCAGAATTCAAAAGTCAATGATAGTATATTGTTCAACGATTGTTCAAGTCACTGTAACTATTGGTCAAGTCACTGTAAAGAGGGGTTTGGTAACATGACAATGCCCTCACCGTTAATACATCTGACAATTTAAAAAATTGGTATAGATTTTTACAAAACATTATGGACGTTGACACACTTGATTTGCTTTTGCGGTCCACATAAAGTGATATGGAGGGCCCAATCTGGCCCCCGTGCCTTTGGTTTGTCTGTCCGTCATCGGTTTTTAATGCTGAAAGATTCTGTATTGCTGTCTCACATCTTTGAATGACTTGCATTGTCTTCTTAAAGTGTAGCTTCAACTTTTAGGGGATACATTTTGAATGAAGTATGTCCATTATTAGAAACCGCCACATCTATGCGTTTTCTGTAAAGACTTAAACCACCATATGGCAAATGCCCGAGAAAGAGAGAGCCAGCCAAATGGGTATAAGCGCGAGAGCACCGTTTTGTCAGACACATTGTTACAAATTTACATAATTTTAATTCTCATTCAACATAATTTCCATTCCTATCCATTCACATAGTGTCAACATGTCTGTGTGTGTGTGTGTGTGTGTGTGTGTGTGTGTGTGTGGGTGTATACACACAGTATACACCCACACACAAACACACATAAATATATATGTTCTTGAGGAGGGGCCTTGGCAAGGTTGTGACTGGGTTCAATAGAAGTAGACAGGCAGGAAACAGTCTGGAAAGTCAGACATGAGGGGCTCGTGAGGAAGAAACTGGAGACAAAGACACCCCCGATCAGGCCAGAGGCACACCCGTTGTATTAGCCTCTAGGGGCCTGCTGCCGTCATTCCCTCAGCGTTGGAATTCCTCGTTATATTTTCTTTTGTTTTTTTCCTCTCTCTCCTTGACTTATTGTGTTGTTAAATTTACAGCACAGCGCTCCTCGTTATCCATGCGCACACACTGTCAACAAAGTGTACAGTTTGAGTCTTGGTTTCATGATGCCAGTCTGTCTTATGTATGGACAGACTCTGTCCATACATAAGACAAATTCATCTCTCTGTCTGACAGAGAGAGATGAATTTAGCACTGTAACTCTCCTACCAGATCTCATTGTAATGATGTCGGTGAGCACAAAACACGCTCGTCTTTCCCATGTAGCTGTTTTTCTTCCTTGTAAAATCCCTTCACAACAATGAAAGAGTGCATCAAATCATGGAGGCACCATAAATCTAGTGTACCGCTAACCATTATGAGAATCACTTTTATGCTTTAGTCGGGTCCTGTTATGTGAGGGGTGTTATTGATTGATTCAGTTTATATTTGACTCATTCTGAGCTAACATTTACAACAACAAGCTGACACAAAAGACTCTCCGGAAATAGAGCAGGCTTGTTATTGATGTTAAGGTTCACTCAACTATGGCAGCCAGGTGAGTGCTTTTGGCTGCTCTTGTGTTAAATAGTCTCACACAGAGTTCTTCCTGTTTGTAAGGAGATCATATTTTGTTTTGATTTGATTTGTCCAAAAAAAAAAAAAGCAGAAGGGGGTGTTTCAATAATATCATACATGAATGGCCTTTTACGAGACGTAAATGCCAAAACAACTCGAGTAAAGTGTTCTTGATTCCCTTTAAAGCATATCAAAATAAAAGTAAAAATATATATGCTAAAAACATTGAACTTTCTGTCCTCCTGACATGCTTTGACACTGCCCTTTTATTTTATTTCAGTCGCACAAAAAATGGACATGTGCAGGGAAAGGAGATCCCACTATTTGAAACGCTAAAGTCACCCATAATATGTCTGTGCTTTTTTTTTTTTTTTTTTCATTCGTCTCCAAAAGCAAACAGAATTTACGGATTAATTTCAAGTCTGAGTCTGTGGCCTTTTGTGGACAGCAGAACACTGGTGACATAAATTTCGAGAGAGCAACATGGTATTTCCTATGGCTAAGAGTTGCCAGCACACAATGAACTTTCAGCATAATATTATATAGTGCTGCACTCCTCGGGGAGGCAGATACTGCTGGCCGATGTCATGAGTCTGCCTGTATGTTTTATAGCTTTTTACGCTCTCACACTCTTTAAAATCCTGGAAGAGAAGCCCTTGGTGGGGTATCTTGAGCACGGAGACGCGCCATAGTTCTTATCTTTCTGCGTTTTTATGCAGCATTGAATTCCATTTGGCTCGGCTCTTCATTCTCAACTCTCTCTGACGCGTGTTGTGTTCACTTGTTATGCTAATTTGGCCAAGCTGGGTTTGAAACCGGGACTATTTTATTCTTTGCAAAATACAGAAATCCGATCTCACTCTGTTGAAATCGTGCGTAGCTGCGGTTATTTATGTCGAGATGGAGAATAGACACATCCGGTGCACAAATTGTAAGAGATGTTTGGTCAGAAAGCTGCCTCTAAGAAGGAAGGGTCACGTTGGCTGCAGCTTTTTTTCCAATTTCCCTTTTGAAGTTTCTTTTCTAATCAGCCCTCTTATCTCCATTCATCTGTTTGGTACACAAAAACGCCAAATGAATAAATTCCGAGCAGAGTGAGAATTTATCAGCCATTGAGAGATGCAGCAGATGTGTGCTTGAAACGTCTGGTTCACATCTTTGTCATTCTCGAGCGTGCGCGTCAGCACAGACGCACGCGCGCACACACACACAAACACTCTAAAAGCCGACACGAGCCCAAGACAGCATCTGAGTGATGTCTGTATGGGTTGCCTGTCTCCTGGAGGCAGGAGGAAAGAGTTGATGGAGCTGCGGCTTCAGATAGGGAAGGAAGTAAACCCCAAGTGAGATGCTGACAGACAACTGTTGTCTTTGGGAATAAAAGATCATAGTCAACATGATAAATCTGTCATTCTTTGGATTAAAAATGGCGTAACATTTTTAAACACTGGCACTCTTCATGTCTTCGTTCACTTGGAAAGCGCAGCATATGAGAAATGTTGTGATTTAGAATAGTGCAAAAGGCTAGGACGAAGAAGGCTGAACACTAAGGATGAGCTGAAATAAAACTGTAGGAGTGACAGATTTACATCTTATGAAAATCAGTAGGGGCAGGAGAGAAGATTATTTCAGAGGTGCCGGTAGACGTGTGTTTGCAGCTCGTGTCTGCCATGCTTGTGTAGTTTATTGTGACACGACTCTTTAAGTGTGTCACTGTGGGCGTGTGTATATCTGCTGGTTGGATTTTTAACTAAATGAATATGCATGTTGGTGGCACAGTTAGCATGCTATACAGTCGAAAAGTTCTCGGTTCAAATCTCATCAAGGGATCACTATATGTGGAGTCTGCATGTTCTCCCCGTGCTTGCATCGCTTTCAGTTCATTTGAGGACTCTTATTAAACCTTGTTGTGATTGTGGTGTATTACATTAATCTGGCATCTGTGGAATGCCAGATTTAAACCTGGGGAATTAAACCTGCTCTTTTGAAAACTACTCACTAAACATGTCAGAAAAGTGTCGAGGTTGGCTACTTGACTATAATGTATTTTTGGGCGGGGCATCGGAAATACGGTTTCAAATTGATTAACTATAATTTTGAGGCATCCATTTTTGTGTCGACCGAGTTCGTTGACTTCTTTCCCCCAGCTCAAGAGCAATGAACAATGAATGTTGGTGACACATATTATTTCTATATGCAAGAAGAAAAGCCAACCAGCACTTTCGGATCTTTCCCAGAACATAAGCCTCAATGGCCTTCATGGTTAAAACTGTGAAATGTTCTCATTCCTAAACATGTTCTGGAGTGTAATGGGGCACATCGCAATGCCGAGAGAGGCCAATGCCGTCAGGTTTGCTCTGATTTACCTGGTGTGAAACAGTATTTAATTCAATACACCTGTATATCAAGAGCCAAAGTCTGCCCAGTGAGAATTGCTCTGGGCGTCGCTGTCTCCGCCAGCTTGCCACCTTCTCCTGTGCATCCTGGTGCCATCTGTTCCCCAGGTAAACACTGCACAACACACAGCAGCAGCCTCTTCAAGTGCTGTGGAAGAAAATGGGATTCATCGCAGCCATTACTCTCATAATATGCTTGGGTACATCCTTGGATATACCCGTTGTTGACAGCATATTCTCACCAGTAATGGAAAGGCTTTTTGAAGTAATGGGTTACAGACTCTCACAACTTGGATTGTAACGTGTTTCAAACAATCCAAAAATCACCAAGCTCTAGCACGCTTATCTGTTGTTCATTAGGCTCGCTATGTACGCCGGGTTTCAAAGGTTTGTATAGGTCTATTGTGTTTTAGCGATTGTACAGCAGTAGTGTAGACCTGCAAAATCTTTTCGAGTATAACTCTCGGAAAAGTTGTATTCATGTGTTCCTTAGCTCACTGCAACTTTTTCTCGTGAGTGTTGGTTAGCGGTGGTGAAATGTTGCATGTCTGCAAGGCTTTGGAGTATGCTGAACCGTCAGCTTCAAATACTTGCCGCATGATCTACATTTAAAAAAAAAAATTTATTTAACTTTTATCTGGGCTCTTCTGTCACAAACCTGTCTTGAGATTTATTTCAGTGATTTACATGCAGGAGAAACAACATATGGCAAAACTCGTGGATATTTATTGTGTCCGTTTGATCTGGTGGATGTGACTTTCAAATTCTTTCTCCTGCCTGCTTTTGTCTGAAATGTCGTCTTCCAAAAAAACGTGATGAATCTCCAGGGAGTGCAGACGGAAGCGTAATGTTGATTCCAAAATCTTGATGGACAGGCAAAATGTGAAAATGGCTGGCTGTAGAAGTCATTTGTCATGCGTCTCGCAAATCAATTGGAAGAAATGAAGTGTTCTCTTGCCGTCTATAATCGACCAGTTGCTGACAGCTGCCACTGTAACAAGATAGTCAATGTTATTCACTCTCTGTGGTTTTAATATCAGAACTGTTTAGTGCATGTTTCTCTTGAGGTCTGCCAATTAAGCTGCCCCATGGCTGACCTTTGTGGTGATGGGCAGGACTTTACCAGCACTCCCATTTTTAATTTTTTTCCTCCCCCCCCCCCCCCCCC
>CAAKHF010025291.1:33311-52185 GCA_901007745.1 Hippocampus kuda | reverse complement strand
TGTATCAACAAAAAGCCACAGTTTCTTTGGGCTGGCTGTTTTTCGCAGTTTTCTCAGTAAGGTTACATTTGGTGAGGATAGCACAGGCTGTTTCTTTCCCACTAACGAGCCCGATTCGTTTCCTCGAAATCTGTGGCATGATGCATTGTGATAATCTTCTACCTTTGCCTTCCATCAGCCCTTGATAAGTAGGAGAGAGCAAATTGATGGTAAATTTGCTGCAGCAGTTCTGTGATCCCGGTAACTTTTTTGTTTTAAAATCTTTTAAAAGATTTTAAAATCTTTTCTGGGTTGAGTGATCATCTCTGATTGTCTTTGCTCCTTGCAATACAGTGTTTACTTCTGCTTTTATCAATTTTTCAAGGATCTTGCTGAGCTGCATTTCCAACCTTTATTTTTCTTAATGGCTACTTTGATTTTGAGCTGTTTCAAGTGCCTCGGGAAGTTATTCCTTAAGAGGTTGCCATATTGTGTCTGAGCCAAAGAGTCGCTTGTTATATTCTGTCCATCCATCCTTTGATTGTATCGGCTTCAAAAAGCACCTTGACATTGTCGTCTTTGATGGCAGTGCTCACTTGTAGTCATCTTTTTCCACTAATGGACGCAATGAGCTGGTCAAGAGATTTGGTGTGCCCACACCTTAATGACCTGCCTGTGCAATCTGTAACAATTTGCTTGCCGACTTTATATCTTGATGAATTCGCACAAGGTTCTGTTTTCTTCCTTTGGCCACCAGGTGAGGACCATGTATGTAACTAATTCCAGCTACGCTGAAAGCCGTTCACAGCAACTACCTTGTTATGACTGTGCCAATTAAGAAGTAGTTGCCCCCGGTCGTGACCTTCCCCACAGCCATATTCACATAGCGCTGACCTAAGCCAGTAGTTTCTCCGGTGACTCACTTCTCATATTTAGTATTGGTCCCTGGACTGTGTCCACAATATTCTGAACAAAATAAACCATCTTTCACACACATGAGAATTACGGGATAAATAATTTGCTGGGGCACAAATTGCTCCAGATCATTGCTACCATCAATCTGTAGGACCTCCTCTTCATCAGTCTGACTAAGAAGAGGTCAGATCCTCTAGATTGCATCTTTTTCCACTTTACTGACAAATGCCAAACACAACCCTTAGGGCCCACAGTGTTTTATGGTGCAGACCAACCCGCCAATCGCATTTTACAATCGGTCATAACGGTTTCTTGTGTGCATTTTGAATGCTAGTCTGGGACAGACTAACCCCACACACAAGTAATAATTGCACCTTCTTTTGACAGTGGAATAGCAGTGATGCTGAGAGCCATGTTGAGCCCATTAGGTGTTGTGGAAAAGGGGCAAAAATTACGTCAGAGGTTGATAACCCACGAGGTGAGCGGAACGGTGCTCAACTGCTGATTCGAAATAAAACTACAGTATTTTGGGGGAGGAAATGTCTTTTGTAATATTGAGTTTGTGTTGGGAAATATTTGCAATACTGGAAATTTGTCCATTTTGAGTGCATGGAATACTGTGGTTACAATGCAATCATGCTGATACCTCTTGTTGCCAGCTCTTGTCCAATAAACAAATGGAAAGTGGGCTCGGTGTCATACTTGTCCGCGTATGAGGATGACTTAAACCCAGCTCATTTCCTTCCTCATCTTATGTATGCAAATAGCGTGCACTTAAGGTGCCGATTGATTTTCTATTGTGGTTGTTTTCCGTGTGAGCATCGACTTGTTCATACTCAAGTCACTCATCTTTGTGAAATTTGTGTTCACAATGTCTGTCAGCAGAGCCTCGGATTAACTCAAATTCTTTCATCGTGCATACGAGTCATTTGCATACCAAAAAGGAAAAAGTGAGACACTTTCAAGTACCCCTCAGGGTCCTTGGTCGGAGTGTTTGGAACCGCTCGTGTAAGCGGTCTCGGTTCCTGCTGAGGGAGTCAATTCTGTCTACTGTTTTTGTTATCAGCCCTCGGTGGAGTGGGCCTTCCCTTCACTAAAACCTTGAAGGGGACTGTTGTTGTCCCCCCTCCCCACCGACCCCCATGTTTATGTGTTTACCACAATGCACACACATACTCCCCTAAATTGATGGGCTCGTCACTGTCAGCACACTTTGGAGTGAAATTATAAGACAAAACCAGACTAATGTTTCCTTAAGGAGACCCACGTTCATCAGGCCGCAATGAAATTGTGACATTTTTCCTTTGCTTCAATCGCTAATTGGTAGTCTGAAAGGAGATTCTCTGACAGCAGTATTGTGTCTGCTCAAACAAAGCAGAAGCATCTGGAATGAGGCCAGTGCTTCAGTGAGCTCCTGCTGCTGAACACAATGCTGTTGCTATGATGCGATGCTAGCAAGGATAATAAGGCAGACTTGACAGAAGCTCTCTTCCCACACACGTCACAATATCCTCATTTCACCAACAAGCCATCTGAATTGTGAAGTGTCGATGTTTGGAATTAATGGGGGGAAAAAAAATAAATGTGTTCCATTAATAATTTATGATGATTATTGGCTGAGTTTGGTTGATTCTTATTCATACTGCATGTGAACACATTAACATTTTTTGACAGCAAGCTATGAGGCATATTAGAAGTAAATCTTCTCCTGTGATATATTAATATGCATCAACCGGGCACAACATGAGGGAGACTTGCTGGTTGCTAGATCTCATGCAAGAACGGTATGCAGAAACTTTCCAGAGATGACAAAGATATGAATGCTCATTTTTGTTTCACACTCTTCAAAGAAGTATTGATTTCACAGTAGGTTTGTTTTTCTGGCTGTGCAGTGGTATCGGACTGCACAGCATCATGTCCGTTTCTTTATACAGTAGTCCCGCTGTCAGGTTTACATTTGATAATTTGGAATTGGTACGTCACTGACAGCGAGTCAAACAAAGCTCGGCATTATTTTATTTAAAAGATGGATTTGTCTTTTTGACATAGATATAGGCCTATCTCTGGTAGTAAATCTTAATTATTTGTGCATGTGGTAACAGTGTTGTTGAATCTTAATGAACTAAGTTTGAAACAGATGCAGATAAGACAAATTCTTCACTAACTTTTTAATTCTAAAAAAAAAAACAAACAAACAACCAAACTGGTTAGCACATTTGCCTCACAGTCGAGAAGTCTTGGGTTTGAATTTTGGCTCAGGTTTTTTTCCCTCCCCGAGCTTGTCTTGGTTCTCTCCAATGACATCCTTATTAGCTGAAGAGTAAAATTTGTTTTTCGGTGTAAATGTGGCCACGAGCAGTTGTTTTTCTATACATCCCTGTAAACGGCTGGGCACCCTATTAGGGTGTAACCGTCATCTTACCTGAAGTCAGCTGGGATAGGCTACAGCTCACTTATGATCTGAATAAGAACAAGTTGTACAGAAAATGGATGTATGGATCTCAAACACTGTCTGTTTCTTGTCAGAATATACCCAATAAATAAATGCGTTATAAGGAAGTTTACCTTGATGCCAAATGTGGTCAATTTTGTTGTTTTGGGTTTAACTGCAAATAGAGGTACATATGTTAAAAGTAGCGCTCTCACAGTCATTGCTGCTTGCATGGATATTTATTGTGCTTTTTTGTTTTGATTTTAATTTAAAACTCATTCACTCCCAAAGACATATTTATGTCTTTTCACACTCCACGTTCAACCCCAGATACTTTTTTTTTCAATTTTTCCAAGACTTAGGGTAAAAAAAAAAAAAAAGGGTGTCTAGAATTGGCTGGTACTGAATGAGTTACCTTTTTTAACCTCCTTTTATGCATTGACACTTCATTTCCAGAACCTCAGCACTTAACTTTGTTTGTAGATGCTTTTATCCCCTCAGGGCAATTCTGTGCCTTGAGAGGAATCTCACACACACACACACACACACACACACACACACACACACACACACACACACACACACACACACACACACACGCACAAGTCTGAGACCATTGCTTCATCCTTCCTACCGTTAGTCTAACAGGGATTAGAAACTTCACTTCAGATAGTTGCATCAGATAAAAACCCATTCTGTCTTGGAGAAAACTATTTTTTGAGTCAGCATAAGAGACGAATGGAATCAGAAAGGTGAAGATTTCCAGCGAACAGAAGGCGGAATGTCAAACAGTGATGTAACCGAGCACAAGCAGGCAACGCAGCAGGTAAAAACTGAAAGCAAATTAACGCCACAAACAAAAAAAGGCATTGTATTATAGTTTACATTAAACTCCATGCATCATCCTAGGTCATTACTACAGGTCGCAACCTCTTTTACCAGCGTCACACTTTGCGTGTCTTTTGGTGAGCATCTGACCTTTACTGCAGGCTGCAGAATGTTTTCAATTCTAGCTATTTGTTCGTAGCCAAGCGGTTGTATTTCACGCTGCTGCTGCTGGGCCGCCGGGCCGCCGGGGGAGAGCGGGTATTTTTATGGTGTGCTTTGTTTGCCTGATTGTTGTTGCAAAAGGGGGAAGCGGCGAGGTTTGCTCGGGGAGTGAGGAAGAAGGAAGGAGTTGTGTGACTACAGAGATAACAGGCCGTATAGAGAACGCGGAAGGAGGTTTAGTGCGGGAGGGTGGTTGGGGGGTTTCGGGCTGCCTTACAGGGATGGCAGTTTGTAATTAATTTTGCACGCATCTCTCTCCCTTCTCGCCTATGGTTTTCTCTTTTTTTTTTAAAGTGCGACTCAAGAAAAGCACTGAATTTCCAGGCATGAGAGGCCATTAAGCAGAACTGTTAAACATGTAGTATCATAGTATTATGCAACTACTTAGATGTTTATGAATTATATCTACAACTCAGATGTGCTTCCCATTACAGTTGTCTCTGAGACCGCCGCACCTGGCACCAGCACTGGAGGTGAGCAAATCACTTGTTTCTTCATCCTGCCCCCTGTTGTTAAAGTAATGTATTGCAGAAACTCACTGCCCATGTTCTTTCCTCTGTTATACTTTTTTTTTTGGGGGGGGGGTGCTTCCCTGAAACATAACCAATCACAATTTGTATTAGGCAAGAAGCAAGTAACAGAATAGATGTTGATCGGCAAAATCAAAACAATATTTTGCATGATTATTGATATGGCTTACATTCAAACATATGTGGGAAAATGCGCTATCATCCGATGAAACCAAGGTTTAACTTTTAAGCCGGAATACCAAACGGTATGTATGGTGCAAACACAACTCTGCTGATCACCAAAAGGAGACCAAACGCACAGTGAAATATTGTGATGGCATTATGTTTGTCTGCTGGAATCGGGTCAAGCCAGTTGGTCAAGGTGAAGGGAGTTGCGAACACAAATACCAATTATTAACACAAAAAAATCCAGGCTTCTGCTAAAAAAGCAAAATAAAAAAGTCAGGAATAGCCTCCAAGAACATTTGAATTTTGTAAGAAGTCATTTAGTTTTCCAACGGTGGCCGATGTGTGCTGACTCCCATTTTGAATGAATTGTGATTTGTTAATTACGAAGAGCCCCAGCCCCAGTTATTTGTGGGTGTCAACACTTATGCAACATTATCTCCGCTTATTTTACTCAACCTCTTTTATCGAATGTTTTTGTTTTGTTTTTCAATTGAGTTTGTGCTTTATAGATGACATAAATGGTGTTTCATACCACAGCAATCTGGCATTGGAACACCAGTGTTCATTTCATCTTTATAACTTTTTTACTCCAAATTTAAAATCAAATATTATGGGCCATCCAATCAAAAAGTTGGCTTATGTCGTTTTTGCCTGTACAGCTACCATCACAATGTTGAGGACGCAACATATTCTTGTCTTTCTCAAGCGTTCACACTCTGCCTTCTGTTGTCTTTCTCTCTTTTCACGCCCACTTCCTTTTTACTTTAGAGGGGATAAAAGATCATGCTGAGAGTTCAGGGGAACACGAATCCATTTTGACTGACAGCATGAAGTCCAAAGGTAAGAAAAAATACAGTGGATGCGTTACCGTTTATTCAGAATGCTACAAAAGGATGCGTACGAGAGGCCACAGCTGCTCAATTAAAATTCACTCCTGAGGTTGAGCCTTCCTCGGAGTCGCGTAGCCAAATCTGTCGAGCCACGCCGTGCATCCAAGTGCGACACGGCTTCGCCCTTGTCGTCTCTCTGCTGTCTCTCCCGCAGAGCTCATGCTCTCCTCCCCATCTGTCTCCATCTCTTCGTCTTAGCAGGCAAAGACATCAGGCAGACAGTCCTTACGTGCGCCTTCAGGGCCAAATGCATTTGTAAATGCACCCCCGCACCCCACCACAACGCCATCTCAGGTCTACAGCTATGACCCTGGTATTTTGGTATAAATGTGTCAGCACGTCTATGGAGATTGAGTGTGATAAATGACCTGCAAACTCCACGATCAGACATTCAATAAATCAAGTGTGCAATACATATTATTCCAAGGAGCAGACAAGACAGACTGTAGAGGCGATAATCATGCAAATAAATCATATTTGGTAAGAATACCACGCTGTTATTCTCAGGTGCCCACTGAGATTTGGGCATAATAACACGGCATGTAATTTGAATGAAGCAGTTCTAACAGAATACGAAGAATGTGGGTGTCTGCTTGTGTTCTTCATTTGTTCTTTTTTTTCCCCATGTCAATAATGGGAACGTGTTTTGATAAGAATCCGTTTCCAAGGGAAATAAATCTTAGGCAACCACCGTGAACTGTTATTTTGGCTTAAATCAATAAAGTAGGACAGTAGCACCACCCCCCACCCCCCCCCCCAAAAAAAAGCACAGCAAAACAGGTTGTTGTCGGTAAAAGGGGTTCAGAACTAAAGATTGCTTTTGAAATTGGCATCATGCAATATTCGGATTCTACTTCTGGGATAATTAAATGTTCAATACATGTAGCACTGAAAAATTGAAATGAAATGAGTGTCTGGGGGGCTTTTTTTTTTTTTTTGGTGTCTATTCATTTTGAAGACCACTTGTCAGGTCAGAGGACACTGACCTTGGCTGCCATTTTCTATAGGAGCACATCCCAAATGTGCTGTTTAGCCTTGTGATGGCTTCAAAGTCATCCACACCAAACCCATCCAAGCATACATTTATCAATGTCAGAAATGAATACATCTACTCTTTGTATAATAATAGTAATAATAGCAATTGATTGAGACGGTGTTTCATACCAAACAAAACCTTCTGAAAAAGTGTGAGTCGTTATCAGTGCCGATGCCGACCTTTTCAATGCGACTTTGAATGAATGTAGCAGCCACTTCTATTTGGATAGATTTGCCCAAGATCGTCAGACCTCAAAACAAAAAGGAAGCGCCGTTGTACACAACGCGATTGTATATCTAAATGAATCTTGGAACCAGAAACAAAACCCTGCCAAAATCCTAATTCAGAAAATAACTTGACTCTCTCTGTGTGTAGATGCTGCTGAGAAGAAAGAATGACCGCCTGAGGGAAGGACAATCAACCTCATCTGACAGCCAGCAAACTGAGTGAAGGCCATTCACGAGAGAATCAGACAAGCCCAACGGCGGTTTGGGTGCTGTCACAGGTTCAGGACATCCCGTCGTTCACACTTCCAGCTTTGTTTTGCCCTGTACTTATTTGTTAATGCGACCCCGAGCCCTAACATTATGTGCGTCCAAAACCTTCCAGGGTGGACTTGAACATATCAAGGAGAAAACATGAGCCATACCTCACTGTGTCATAACGTTTCAAGCGGGCCAGTTGAATGCAATGAGATGAAGCGAGTCTCTTTCTGGGAGCCACGCCCATGAGGTGAGCACGCTATAAGTCGGGCTCACATATCAGTGAAGTTTAGTTCATTCAAGTCAAATGTCTTTGCTTCAAGTTACCATGATCGAGGCCAAGGTTTCTCTTTCAATCTATTTGATTAAAACTGCTCTCCTAAATTTTTTTTTTTTACTTCTCAAAACCCACACAGGATAAACGTTGATTGTCTTCTAACAAATGGACTCGCCATCTCCCTTTCCCGCCTCTGACACAACCCCCCTTTCGACTTTTAACCTTTTTTTCACCGTTCCCTGTGCATGCCAGCAAATTACTTTTACACAAATGAGTCATCTCTGCTTGTCTCCTTTTCAGATTGTCAAATATTTGTGGACGAATCTGCCTTATTTCGCATCAAACGTGCAATCGATTATCATGTGGTTAAGGAGATGATCCGGATATTATTTGCATTTAGATTTCATTTTATCATTGAAGTCATGAAAAGGCTACTTACTACCTGTTGATTGTTCTCGAGCTTATTCAAAAGATTTTTTTTTTTTTGTTCGATGTTCTTCATGGCTCCCTTTCGGCGATGCCACAGTGAAGATCAAATGGGTTAGAGTTCTAAGAAATGTTGCCTTCATACTTTGGTGTTTGCGTTGCTAAAATATAACTAAAAGCATTAATAAAGATTGAAATGGGAGTTGCCGTACATTTTTGAATGCCACACATCTAATTTTGCCTGATGACAGGATCTCATGTTTTATTTAATTCTGATTGCATCGGGCGCAGTTAACATTACCTCAGCTCATACATTATACGCGAGCCGCTGTAACAGAGCAATCAGTCGGGCGTCTCTGGGCAGACAGGAATAATTAGTGGGTCCTGTGATCTCCTGCACGCTACCTCTCAGGCGTCCCCCTGAATCAAATGAGACGAGTTGTGTGACAGACCTCCTCACCTCAGAAACCCGTCGAGAAACTCCACCAAGTCTTGATGCGAGCGTCTCCTGTACTAGCGTTTCACACCAACGAGGTTGCATCCGTCTAAAGGAGAAAAGTTTCAGTTTTGTTTGCATGTGTGCTTTCTTCACTTGCCACTTTGGCACCTGCATTGCGCGGGCAGGTCAAGGGAATGACGCTTCCAGTTTGAAGAGAACCCATTGAGAGACTGTTGAAAAAGTACAAGTAGCTCGCTCGCCGGGTTCACCCTAAAGGTCATTTAGAATGATGGCGCATCAAGTTGGGATTTGCAGCTTCAATCACACTGGCACACAAAAAAAGGCCACATGATACGTAGAATCGCTCCGCCCACCTGTTGCTTTTCTTAGTTTTTTTTTTGTTTTTTTTTTTATTTGTGACGCTCCAGATTCAAGCAGGAGAGTGAAAACAAGACAAATTATAACTCAACAAGCAAATCACACACCTTGTAACCCCCACACTAAGCATGACGAACACACACTTCTACCCCACGCTCCTCTCAAAATAAGTCGGCCTTCTTTGATGATAATTTTTCCATTTAAAGTACTTTCATCCAACAGAACATGTTAGCAATATGGTTTGAAAGACAGAAAAAAAGAAAAACACGGTCCTAGAATGACAAAAATCTTTCAGTCAAGCAAGAAACAGGTAAATGCGTATTATAAGACATGAAGGACTTTTCCAGGGACATTCAGCATTGTGAAGTGCTTCAATGCAGAGTTTTGTGAATTTCAGTGACTTCCGAAGAACAACCTTGAACCCGCTCACTCGCTTTCTCTGAGAGGTCAGAAATTGATCAAAAATCATATTCAACCCAAACTTCAACATTCAAACTCTAACTTTTTTCTTACTGAGGAAATATATATATTAGTGCTGCTTTCAGCACTAAGATGGGCACATAGATATCACGGCATCACCGACTCTATGGTGGCTGTTTTTTTTTTTGGTTATGTTTTAGCATGACAATTTTTATTGCCATTGGACAGTGTCCAATGAATTGTCTTTGTCTTTATGCGAACTGATTTTATGACAATATTTATAAACACAAAAAGGGCCTCCAATAGCTTTCCGGTGAAAAGGTGACAAGTAACAAGTTTTCACACCCCTTTGGCAGCTTCCATATTTATGTTCCACCAACTCGCTGAAAGGCCAAGCGGATGTCAGGACAGATTGTCCCTGGAAGAAAGAGAGTTTAAATGTTAATGACTTCATTTAAATGTTGCATGTCAGAGCCGAGGGTTCCGTGAATCGCAGCCATAGATCAGTGTCGGGGGAAACGGCTCCATGGCCCTGCTGCCGTGCACGAGCTCTTTGGCATAACAGCCACTTCAGTGCTACAATAACAAAGCGCATATTCCACAAAAACAGCCCGCGGCCCTTCATTCTACTCGCTCCAATGTTGGAATTGCCGCGGAAGAAATTGTTCGCCCGTCGCCGCAGAACAACAATGGCAGCAACAAATCCAATGGATCTGCACTTTCGCCCGTTTCCTGTCGGTGACGAGCTTGAAAAGGCTTTGATTGACACGTGTAGTTTTCATGTTTGTCACTTTCTATCTGGCAGGCCTCATCAAGGTGCCGCGGGATGATGTGCACCATTTATTCCATTTTCCACATGAAAGCTCTTGGGGACCCGGCTTACATAAACATGCATTACCAGCCCCCCACCGATGCCACACCATGGTGAGCCTGCGCCACGCTTGATGTTAACACAGCACAAACAAATTGGGGAGAAGTAATTCCGGCTCGAAAGCGTTAAATCCCAGCATAAGATAAGCGTTTTCATCTGAAGTACAGTGTTTGTCCTTCATGAAAATTCATCATCACCAGCCCACAAGAGGCAAAGGCAACACCACAGGTGAACTAAGCTGAGATAAACACTCTAATTGGAATGAAAATTGACGCCACTCATTATGGATGCCTGCCTTCAAAGGTGCGGAGACGCTCGGAAAAATGTTGAAAGGAGCTACAGTGTTGCTTTGAAGAAGGAGGAGGCAGAGAGTGTGTTGATTCAAGTCCCGCAGCGCAGGACGCAGATCACATTTATTGTCTGACAAAAAAATAATAATAATCATAAAATAAAGGACCGTTTGTCTGGTACTGATGGCCCCCTCGTTACAAGAGAAAGAATTAGATCAACTGCTTCTGTCCTTGGCCCTTTCCCTATTGTTGCTCTAATTATCAACGTGATAATAATGTGCTGACTCGGGTGAACGGCAAAGTTTTACTGCTATTGTTGCAAGAGCACAGATAAGGCCAGTCATTCAGTATCGCATTGCTTTATTTTCTTGTGTCTATAAAAAAAAAAGTCATAATAACTTTCATTACCAATCAGGAGTGTACGCGCTGGGAATCGTTTGGAGATTATTCCGATGATTTCCCATCTGCTTTCACACAAAATGGTTTTGTGACGATGCACAAGAGTGACATGCACACCTGAATCCACTTCCCTCCTGTTGTCAGTAACAAAACAAAGCTTGGATCATTGTGCTTTCAGGAAAATACAAAAACTCAGCTGAGGATGAAACTAATGTGTGCGCAGCAGCTTTTTATCAGGAAAATTGCAACGCTGTTTTATGGCTTGAACTGAAGGCAAATGATGAAGCGCAGCCACGATTACAACATTTCTAAGAGGATTTATTTTTGGTCCATGAGGATTCGTCTTCTACTCGCACTCTTTCTTCAACCTTCTGATTCAGCCTCACCGCAGTTTCCCAACCCCCTCCTTAAATGAACATTTTCTTTTTTGTACATTTTGACAAAACAGTTCCATGACCAATGTAAAACATCAAACAACTGCAAAAGAAAACAGTTGCAAAAGAAAAGCATGATGGTGTCACTCTTGCACAACATTGTAATAAATAGCAAATACAGGACTATGCAATCGTTGATTTTGTCCTTAACTGTTTTTTTTTTTTTAACCATTTCAGTTTTCCCGATTTTTTTTTTCTTCTTCTCCCCAGTTGACGCCTCGTAACCCACTTCGGAGTTAGGGATGAGTTGCTTCTGCTTTATTGGAACTTGAGTGCTTTTGTTCACATCAGCGGTTATCCAGTGCCGCTGTGAAATGCAGTTAGCGTGGCTGCTTTAGAGCGTCTCATTGTCATCCGTGATAGCATGCTTGTCACAGAGAGAAGGCAGAAGAATGAAGTAACAAAAAAAATAATAATAATAAATTGAAGACATTTTTAGAGTCTGACGTGACAACCAATGTCTGGAGCTTTGTTGTTTTTGAGTGTCATGGAAAAGCCCTATGATGACCAGATGAGATGTATTCTCGCCACGGGTGCTTCTAAGACAAAATAATTTAATGGCTGAAATGTTGGGACATAAAAAAGGTGCTAGACTAACTAACATTCTTTTTTTTCCAGGTTGTAGAAGGGGTATTGATTGATAGTCAACATGGGGAAGGGGGGCGGGGAAGGGAGGGTGAGTCATGGGTGTCATGTGGGATGGGTTATTCGACTAAGATGTTGTTATCCAGGTATCTTGTTTGTCCTGCATAGTATTCAAAATCTGCAAAAGGTTTTGGCCTAATTGTGTTGTAATGTAGGGCAGTATAAGACCCAGTTTAAGCACAACAAGACATCTCGTGGTGATTGCTAATATTACACCACTGCAAATGCAAAGTTGGCCATCCGCGGTTTAGCATATTCGCAGATTTGTTTCTTTTTCAATATTTTTTCATATTTTGGATTTTTCATGTTTTCCCTGAGATTCCGCCCCCACACTCCCAATTGCCCCTGTTTTAACTATTTTGACATTATAATTAGCCCATGTCGCATCACACACAGTTGTTTTATTCTGATCACAATTTGCAGTTACAGTAGCCTAATATGCTCTTCTGACAGGTGTACGCTATCTTGCATTTGTAGTGTGGTGTTGAAAGACGTGCTAACAACACGAGACTGCACTTAAGAACCAATTCGTTGAGTGTCTGGAAATTAGCAGTATCACTTATCATATATATATATATATATATATATATATATATATATATATATATATATATATATATATATATATATATATATATATATATAATATATTAAAAATATATGTAATATATTAAAAATATCTTATAAGATCAACCTTCCATTACCGTCATTAGCTATTCGTATTTTGGTTAATTACACTACAGAAATGAACACAGTCTTTCAAGCATCACCTTCAGCGAGAGCACTCTAAATGCATGCGAAAGTACTTTGAAGCCTCAAAAATGACTCAGCAGTGACATCGACTTTTATCAGTGCCATCTTTGAAAAGTATCGGCTGTCATCACAGATTCGGGCTTAATTGCAGCGTACCATCGCGTTCAGTCTTACGTTCCGGATGAAGCTCAGCGGTTCAGTCAATGCAGAGAATATTGCTTGAACAATGAAACACAGCAACTGGGTTGCAGAGAACACATCAGTGTTTACTGTAGTGAAGAGTGCATTCGTTCACTGGCAACATCATGCTGGGATGCTAGTAAATGCCTCTGTTAAACACTGGCAAAACTAGTTCTTCGACACGTCTGTTGAAATGTTTGGCTATGCACTCCACAAAAGTATTAACACACCGTAATGTTCTCTGACTCCTATGCTCTTATGGCCATGACAATAATCCCATCCATCCGCCTTAGTTGACAATGTACCATCACAATGGTTTTGTGAATTCAAATTGTAAAATTTGACACTTGGCATGATGCCTTTGAGTAGTTTCGTGGAGCTTACAGATCATATTGAATGTATTCAACAGAATATATAGAATTCATAAAATCCTTGAACCTGTAGAACTCATAAATGTGCATATTGTCGTGAAATTTACAAGGTTCATTTTAATTTGCTCATGCAAGCCAACAGTCATAATTACCAAAATGAGTCTTGCAGCTACTGTATTCAAATGAGTCCTGGCGCAAGCGTCTGCATGTGTGATCAAGCCGAGCATTCTGTACGAGTGTTTGCTGCCATCAGTGAGCAGCACTGCCAAGAACGATGCCACAAACTTGGGAGCAATTCTGCTGAAATTCAACACCGGTTCCTGTGTGGCACATTTGCTGCCTTTTTAGTTTGATTGTCGACCGTTCCAGGAAGCTTTACATCAACCTGATTATTTTCCACAGCAAACCTGAAATCCCATCCCAAGAAAACAGATAAGCTTGATTGCGTTTCAGCATCTTTGCTGTTAACGCTGACTGACAGCACCAAGCATCTGCAGTCCTCCACTATAACGGAGAATTGTAGCCATAGCAACAGGATGTCTGGTAAATGAGTGCGTTCACAATCAGTTCAACGGGTTTTAAATTATTGCCCCCTTTTTTTTCTTACCTGAAGACGCTGTCAATTCCACTGCTTCTCGTTAGTTCTTTTTAAAAAAAAAAAGTAAGAAAATCTGAAGGGCTACCATAAGAATACAAAATTCAAGGAGAAATGGCATTGAAATCTAAAACCTGAGTCAAGCCAATGACAGCTCTTTCTGTCAGAATATCAACCCATTTTGTCATTGTGACATATTCTTACCTGCAAGCCACCGTACTCACTCAAATGGGGCCCATTATGTTCATCTGTCATGTAACGAGGAACAGCTATCTGTGTGTTGAATTGTATGTGGCACGGACCATAAAGATTGCACAGTACATAAGTGTATGCGTTATTCATTCACACATGAGTGTCCCACTCTTTCCCGCCAGGAGTCATTATTTTTCCGCTGCCAACTCCTACCGGTTATGTTAATGTCCGTGATTTCCATAACAGAACAAGCATCAAGGTAAGCAGGAAAATCTCTCCACCAACACCGCAGCATGCCATTGTACGTGTGCCATTTGATGAGCAATCATTCATAGATGGCGTGCGGGCACACTAGTCATTACCGCCGGGCTGATGCTGGGTGAAGGACGCGTTAGGAGGTGTCTTTGTTGATTGTCAAGTCCGAATGCTTTCTGCTATTGACGCGCGCGCGTCATCCTCATTAAGCCGAATAGCTTCCACTTCAATGCTTGCTTAAAACTCAACTTTCACAGGTGCCAAGTCTGCTCTCTTGGTGTTAATTCTTTTCTTTATGTGCATCAGCTTTCGCCATGGTATGAAATGGGATTAATTTAGCGTTGTTTTCAGGTTGCCTGAGTCAGTCGGCAAGGTGTTCAGGATTCAAAAATGATGATGGTGATGATTCATTTGATGCCATTTTTTAAACTTGCCGGTCACAGCATGTCACAGTTGTCCCAACAACTCACAATGGAGGGCCCACAACATGCATAGTGACTCTTAATAATTATATTCATTCGGAAAGGTTGTGAGTAAGAGAGAGAAGGCGAGAGTAACTATACTCTGCAAAAAAAAGGTTGGAGCTGGTGGACTGGAGCGTGGCCTGTTTTTAATGTCATAGGCCAGAGTGCCTGCAGATTGTTGAAGCCGCTAATTGCTTGTCACTCATCTTACAAAATGTTTTTTCACAATGTGTTGCCCTTTTGTTGGGAAGATGTAATAATGATCTGTCTAACACAGGGACTGGCTTTTTTTTTCCTTTAACAACACCAAAATATTCTTCAAAAATTATAATAAACTGTTTTTTTGGGGGTGGGCGGGTTCACGAAAACCGTGAGTATATGAGGACAAATAAATATTCAGGAAAATGTGAAAAGAACATATTTTAAAATGTTGGAAAAATTAAGAAAACAAATCTGAAAATACCCAAAGTCACAGTTGCTGAACTGCTAATATGCATCAACTGTAGTTTTAAGTTGGAATATTACTACTAGATCACAGACACGGGTTACTAATATTTACACTGGGTTTTAAAATGCCCTTTATCATAACATGAGTGGGCCTAATATATATATATATACATATATATATATTTTTTTTTTATGGATTTGGAATGATATGCAGGGCAAACGGTACTTGTAAAAATTGTGAGTGAGGTTTTTTTTTTTTTGTTTCATGAAAAAACGATCAAAATTAATTCTTGCACTTAATGTAGTTTTGCTGTTCAGCAGTTTTGTGCCATCCTTGAATGTTTTTTTTTTAATATATATGCAAGAGCTCTTTGCACTGAAAGATAACGCATAGTATTTTGTTGTTGGATTAGGAGAGTACATCTGTTATATATGCATTGAGAAAAGAATTATGAAAAGTGAAATACATTAACAGCATGTATTTTGCACATATACAGATATTTTGTCCATCTCTAAAATGGCATATTTGTTATACATGTGGCCCCTGGGTAGAACTGACAGAGAAATTGTGGACCCCTACAGCAATTGTTGCCCATCTCCCTTGTCCAAGACAAATTAATGTTAACAATTAAGAAGCATACAAAACAAAAATCACCTAAAAATACTTACTCACCCAAAGGGACGTGAAAAGGGCAGGGGGGATCGTTGCCCCCGGGTTTCCACGGGGGGGGGGCAGCAAAATGTCTTTGACTACGCCCATGTAATATGCCAGACACATGTACCAACCAGAGCGCTTTCCATCCAAATGACCCAATAACTTCTTTCATGCTGCAGGATGAGAAAATTCAATTTGTGGTGCTGAATCACTTATTCAGCTCACCATTTCTTTGTGCGTCTCTCTCTCTTGTCAGCTATGATTTTTAATGTAGCCTGTCAGCTTTGCACTTTGGCACATCTCATGTCCCGCACGTCTCCCCAGCTCCTCCCTGAGGAGTCAGAAATGCCGGCTCTCAGTGAGGCTGGTCTCTGTGTGTTGTTTGCAGTTCCTTTCAGAAGCCAATTCAGAAGCTAACCACCATGTTCCAGACTTGTATCAGTTGGACCGGCTGCCAGCACCGCCGCCTCTTGGCTATAAAATCCGCGCTCTGTCTTTTTACTCATCTGTTTCTCTGAGGCGCCATGTAGCCAGCACCTGAGAGAGACAACAGAGAGAAATCAATGATAGGCCTTGCTTCTGCCTAACACGAGTCAGGTTGGAGAAGATCCACTGAAGGTGGAGTTAAGGGGATCTTCAAGCTTCCAAACTCAAATAGACAGGACGGACAATGGATAATATGACTCTCTTCATTTGAATGGAATGCCGGCATCTACGGCTGTTGATCCCATTGAGTATGAGTTCAAACAATCAACAGTGGAATTATTTGGACTACATGGTTGCCGACGCCTGACGGTGCTCAGAGCAAACCGCCAAAAAATAAGCGCTACTTCTCCAGTGTAATATAATGCTCTGGCATGAGATATTCTAATTTAAGATGCAATAATCTTGAAGATGATTAAAAGTCACAGCATGCTTCACTTCTGAGAAGTAGCATCGCCGCGATGTGGAAGATAACTGCGATCAACTGTTTTGTAAATTCTAAAAGTGCTCTCTCCTCTCCCCCCCTCCCCCCATCTCTTGGACAAAAATGTGCCTCAAAGAAAAACCTGAAACCGAAGAGATATAATTAACAGATATTTGATGTGCTAAATTTCTAACTCACCGGAAGAATCGTTCGCTAAAGAATAGATGAAATTCCCATCATATGCCAAGTGACGCTCGCGGAGAAGCCAGAATGCAGGACCTTTTGCTATTCAGCTCAAATAAAACCTTGAAAATGTATTCTGCTGGTACAATCGCTTGTAACAAAGACAAGTGCATCTCTGCATTGGCGCAGCGACCCCAGATCGCATACGAGGTACAGGCACACTACTGACAACTTTAATAACATGCAGCAAGAGGGAATAAAACTCTGGACCTGCTGTCTGCTAAATGTGAAGGAAGCACATCTTAACCTATTTTTTCTCAATGAATAATAAAATTTATTATTAATTATAAATATTATTATCATCATCAAAAAAAGATGGATGTTTGTTGGATCTTAAGCACAGCGCTCTGTTGCAGCTGCAGTTATTTTTTGAGGCTCCATCAATAAAGTTGAGTTGAGGCAAGTAATGTTGCTGGAATAGCCAGGACAAAGTTATGTTAGCTCTCACATCAGTGTTTACTTTAGTATTACGAGTTGTACTGGTATGCTTGTAAAAACCTTGCAGGGTGCAGTTTAAATGTAGATTCCAAACCTGATAGAACAGTGGCACATACATCAACTGTCCCCTCAAAATACTCAACACAGCCATTGATGGCTAGAAACAGATGACGACAAAAGTGAGTAGCTCTTCCGTGTGAAATGATATCAAATAGTTACAGAGGGGTGCACTCACTTTTGTGTAAATTTGGCTTGGTTTCTATAGATTTGAACCTTACCTTGTGTGTTTTAAAACATACATTTGTATGTATGTACCACAGCATCGTAAATGGAAAATGCGACGGACAGCCCAGAACAAAATCATATATTTAAATAATCCCTCATTCCTCCAACCACTGAGGCCATGCAGCTATAGACCAATTTGAGAGACAAGACTTAAATAGTAGAGTCCATTTGCAAGAATCAACCTCATTACAGGCCGTTTCTTCTGCCAGGCTCCTTAGTCCAAAACAGTATTTGAGACCGCAACAGAGTGCAGCATCCTCCTCAATATGTACACACACACACACACACAAAGGTGAGGTATGTCACAAACCTCTGTTACCAAAAAGTATGCTCAGTAGCTTGGCATGATTACAGACACAAGAAGGCTCTGATTGTCGCGTGCTGGAGCGTGACTCTATTGGAGAGGAAGATGATAGGAGAACGTAGGGGACGCCCAGCTGCGGCTGCTTCTAATTGGGCTAAGCTGGTTTTCATGGCTTGAAAAAGAGAGAGGCCCGCGAGCAAAGTAGCAGGGCAAACCAGGCTGCAGAGAGAGCAGGGGAGGGTGCGGGTGGATTGGAAGGCCGGCAGGCGGCCTAGAGGCTGGTCACACTCCAGCAGTCCCAGCCTCTTTGGAACAACAAGGGGCAGAGAGAAGCAGCTGTCACCCCCTGACAGGAGCACACACTGTCTTCAGGCTCATGAAAAACACTGAAAAAGCAACACAACTATTGAAAAATCTACTTTAACAACAACTACTTTATTCAAGGCACTCGCAGAGGGAGGGCAAAATAAATATACACAACGGAAAGGGGACAAAACAAGCTGATTAAAAGAGCCAGTGGGAATAAGTTGAATGCATTCTTCTGGCTGGATGTTTATTGTGCAGCAGTGGATATAATTAGAAATGATTAAAACAGAGGTGAATTGATGGGCAGGGGGCATGATGGGGGGGGGGGGGGGAATTAGTCAATTCCCAGCACCAGAACCCCTAATGCCCGACAATGAGTCTGCAAGATGGTGGTGTTTATGTATGACATGCTTTGAGGG
>CAAKHF010025291.1:7311-26644 GCA_901007745.1 Hippocampus kuda | reverse complement strand
GGCTTAGGAACTAGTTAATGCCATGGGCTCGACCAACAGTCTCTTAGCGATCAACCGATGGGCACTGCTGAGCTAGACACAGCCAAGCATTAATGAGTTGCATTTGACAACTTCAGGACTGCATCACCGCTTTTTGCTGATGATGTGATTGTGTTGGCTTCATCAAGCCACAATATTCAACTCTCACTCTAATAGTTCACAGTTCAGCAGTGTGAAGCAGATGGGATGAAAATTAGCACCTCCAAATCTGAGAACACGCAGTCCTAGATGGTAAAAGGGTGGAGGAAGAGATTCTGCCCCAAGTGGGAGAGTTCAAGTATCTTAGCGTCTAATTCACGAGTGAGGGCAGAATGGAGTGAGAGAGTGACAGAGGGAAGCGGTGCAGCATCTGCAGTGATGTGGACGGGCTCTGTGTGTGTCTGCCCAGGTGAAAAGGAGCTGAGCCAAAAGGCAAAACTCACGATTTACCATGAAATCTATGTTCGCACCTTCACATATGATCACAAGCTGCGGGTCACAACTGAAAGAATAATATCATGGCTATAAGCAGCCAAATTAAGCTTCCTCCACAGGGTGTCCAAGCTCTCCTTAGAGATGAAAAGCACAGTCATCGGGGAGGGGCCCTGTGTATAGCTACTGCTCCTCCGCATCAAGAGAAACCCGATGAGGTGGCTTGGACATCTGGTTCGGATGGCTCCTGGGTGCCTCCGCGGTGAGTATTTTTACTCTGTTACATTACAATACTGCAAGGACACGTGTCGGAGCATGTCATTTATGATTGTCAGCAGCAAGTCAGCTTTATTAATATATGTAGAGCACTTTAAAAAATTGCATCTGAAACATACTGTAAAACACAGTAAAATAGCAATATAAAAACATTTCTTAGTCATACAAATTTGCCACTATAATAGCATATTCTTAATAAAAAGAATCTTGTCTCAGCCAAATCTCACACAACGAATAGTGGCAAGTCATATTTGTCCATTTTGTGCAACTGAAATGCATTTTGCTCTTTCACTGTATGGACGTATAGACAGATAGATCAGTCCAAATTCTTTGACAGACACATGCCAGTATAGGCAGAATTATGTTGCCTAAGTGATGGATCTGGAAGTGCTAGAGCAGAATAAGCCACTCACCCTTGACTATTTAAGTTGCAATACAGTATGTGAATATCACAGCACATCACGAGTGTGACTAGAGGCTTGACCTCTCATTTGGCAAACGACAAGAAAATAATCTCTTAAAACACAATGCATGACTCACCCAATAGCTCATCTTATATAAACTGCTTTAAACTGAGCAGACACGCCGCAATTCAGACGTTATTGATGCTAGTATAGCAATACATAATTCAATGGCATGAGGACATCAAACAAAAAGCCACATGCATAAAACACAAAAGAGGAGCCGCATGAGAGAGCAACGAGTATATTCAGCGCACCATATTATGCAGCCCACTCGTGCAGATTCACTGCAACATAGTGATTTAACAATCCTCGACGAGGATAAACCAGCACATCCTCTTGTCAGAACATGGACCACCCTGGTAGGGGTTGTACAGACTAGTCGACTTGTTGGCTTTACTACTCCACCATAACGTTTAGAGCGTGATGTCACCCTGTCACAAATCACTTTTTTGTCTTGAGGAAGATGCAGAGCCACTTGCAGTGTGGTTATAATGGGGTGCGTTTATTTTGAAAGCCTAACTTTGCTATCAATTGCATTTTACAAACCCGGACACCGCTTCGCATGTATACTTGCACATTTCTCTCTCCGCCCCTTCCCTGTCTGTACACACCAACTGCAAATGGCTGATATGAAGATTCAGTATGAGGGCGGACTCAGTTTCATTGGGTCCACTGTGACGTGTTCGGTAAGACTATGGGTAATTTTATTGGTGATTTAAAGCTTGTCAGTAAAAATTCATAAACAGTGTCACATTAAAAGCCACAGGTTTCAAAGCATGGGGGGGGAAATGTATAATCTGGAAACTATGGTATTTATCTTGCTCATCTAAAACCAGATGTCATATAAATATATACAAATATATGA
The DNA here is from genome assembly GCA_901007745.1 of Hippocampus kuda. Taxonomy (NCBI): domain Eukaryota; kingdom Metazoa; phylum Chordata; class Actinopteri; order Syngnathiformes; family Syngnathidae; genus Hippocampus; species Hippocampus kuda. Next base: position 24,589 of record CAAKHF010025291.1, on the reverse strand, counting down.
ATGTTTTATTTTCGTGATTTCATTTGTATTTCTCCCTTCCATTGTGACTCAGGAGGGCAAGCGCCCTAGCACCCTTCGACGAGCTGCCACTGCTGGATACACAAACTGTCCAAGTGGAAGCAGAGTGCAGAATGATTCCACCGCACATGAAAAGGTTAGTGATTTTTGTAAACGCCGTAGATTCACGCCATGCAGAGCAAAGTGGCCATCAAACAACTATTATTCCTAAACAATTCAAATATATGTCACCACTTAACTGTGCGTCTGAAGATAAGCGGCTATATAATTGACTGTTTAAATTGGACACTTAGTTTTACTTGCTTCAGCTAAAACTTGACTTTGCCTAATTTAGCCAGGTGGGAGATGGGTGGGACCTGTCATTCCATGAGCCAAAGAAACGTACTTTTCTGGCGTGCATATTTGATATAATAACATGGCAACAATCGGCTCATATTGAGAATAAGATTTAATTCTGTAAAGATTATTGGAATAAAAATAAACATTGAAAACATATCTACTGTATGCCACATGCATTTTCTCGCATTGGTTATTGTTCACGTTTATCTTCGACACGTTCAAAACCCGGATGTATGCACTGCGTGTCAGAAAGTGCCATGCTCTCAGGGCCTTCAAGGCCTTCTGTGCTGTCTAAAACACTATCAAAAGCAGACCCTTTTTTTTTTTTCAAAAAGATTTCAGCTTTGATATGTTGCAACGCAAATATTTTGTCCAATATTTTGATTTGTTAAAGCCACAATCTGCAATCGGTGTCTCTTCTCGCTCTGGTTCAAAATCAGTGACGGTAATTGATGAAATGAGAATTTGTCTCTCCCACTTGTATAGTTGCAGCCTAACACCGTGCAGTAATACTCATTTTTAATGAATGTATCTATTTTACACTTACACTTACACCCAGTAAGTGCTGCAACAAAACAACGTGTTGACCAACATGGTGGCCTTAAACATGTCCAGTGATGCGCGATGCCATGGGAAAACCCGATACTGTATACCGTATACTGTACTTTTATATCCCAGACCAGATTTTTTTTTTCATAAAACAGCTGTGTTATCTTGGGAAGAGTTCATTAATTTAAAGCAATTGAACATCTCTTATCCAAGACACACGAACTGATCATTTAGAAACATAAGCAGAACCGATCTCTAAATCAGTGAAAGACTTTGGGAAAGTCCTTAACACCTGTGCTAAAAAGGTAAATCACTTTAGCCACTGCAGGCAGGCAGAAAGATTAAGATTGGCTCAAAAAGGTTTTATCTCATCAACAACTAAGCAGTGAGAGAACTGTCTGGGTCACGTTCACATGCTTCTCAAGTCGACGGTAAACAAATTATCCTGTTACGGGCTGTCAATGCTGTCATGTCTTGGGACCGGAAAACCCATTGAGAAGTCATAAGGTGTGATTAGAGAGTCGGTGCCCACCAGTGGATAGGAGCAGGAGCGGCTGTCTGTCCAAGAGCAAACATTTCCTTTGAACCAGTGGGGCACCAGCAAGCAGCCTTAGCCACCTCGCACTCAAAGTAGCCGAAGTCCTCGACTTCAATATTGTATAAGTAATATTGTACAATTTAAAGTAGAAAAGTGTCAGCCCTTGACCTTGAAGAGAAATGCAGGGAAAGTTCTTTTTTTGTAGCAAACAAAATGTGTTTGTCAATGTGTTTGTTAATCTTGTTCTGGCTGGCTGTCAATGACTGTCAGGAAAGACAGGTTCATATATTGAGTGCTCAGCATACAATGATGTGAATGCAATTTAAAAAAAAAAATAAAAAAAAACAATGAAAGGAGCTCAAAGCATTCACAGGCCCCAAACCGAGAAAGATCTTCAGTTGGGATTTTTTTACAAAAGTGTCAAGTGTCACGAAATTTCATGTGCCATCAGCCCGCTACGAATCAGTCACGAGTTAAAGGGTGAGTAATTAATTCATTAATTTTATTATTCGGTGGTAACTTCCTTTGTGATAGTTTGACCATGGAATGGATCAATTCAAAATAGATTATTTCTTACGCGCCACTTCTCAGAAGCCAAGATTGTAAATTACAAATCTGTGACATGACAGCACAGGTGGCACTGATGTGAGGGATATGGCTGTAGCTGCATGATAGCTTTTCAGACAATTTATTCCAGCAGTCCGACTCTGGCTCACTTAGAGGCATTTTTTTAGAAATAGGAAGACAACGTGCAGTACTTGATAAATGGGCAGTTGCACCAGATACCAGACTTTGTATACAAGCCATTAAAGTCAGTTTTCCATCATCTCCAAAAACATCTGGGAACTATTTTTAATATTTTAGTCTCCTTTAAGATGTGATATTTATTTAAAAATTTTAATCCGAATAAATGGAATACTAAATTTAAAAAGAATAATAATACAGGTACAATCCTAAAGAGAAAGTTTGACAACAAAAAAAAAAGAATCAAACACCAAATGAAGTTGGAGAAAGAAATCAACTCCATAAAAGGTAACATTTATTTGTCAATTCAAAAACATGAAAAATGTGTTCACATAAAAATTCAACATCAATAACAACTTGACATGTACATAACAAACATAACTGAGATGATTAAAATCCTTAAAATTAGAAAAAAACGATCAAACGAATTAAACTGGAAGAGTCACAGATTTATCAATTTTATCAGACATCAAATTTATCAGCACCTATGCTGGTAAAACAAGGAAGCGAGTGAGTGGTGGTAGGTATGATGAAGAACAAAAGGTGGGCTTTAAAATTCATGTGATATAAAATGTCAATTTAACGGAAGGAATGTATCAGACATCAAAGGTGGGTGCAGTATTAGCAGTTCATTGCACTGGTTGCTAATTCTCCATGTATCTTCAAGCTGAGCAGTTCATTACTGTCTGCCAGTTGTTGATCAGACATTTGACAAATAATTAATCAGGCATGCTGCCTCAGTGGAGCAAGTGAAAGTTAATTTCCACACCTCTGCCTCTGGAAATGAATTTGAAGCAAGCGTGGGCGGGGTGGCTACTTTCGTCACACTTTCAGGGTGACCTCTGGTCCTCATATTTGCAAAGATTAGATCCAGACTGACAACTCCGCACTTGTCTTCATCATGTAACACCATGCAGCGTACATCAGCGCGCTGACGAAGAGTCAAGTTGCGAAATTGTTGATGGTGGGGCCTGATGGCGACTGAGCGCGGGCTCGGATAAAAGAACAACATCTTCCTGCACCAGACGAATGTGTGTTTCAGTAATTAAAAGCTGAGACATAGTTTCAATACAGCTACTAGCGCTTAAGCGGACCTTTACGCTTGTGTACAATAAGAGCTGCACATCCCCAACGATAACTGATGTGCCTTCGTCCATGTTGCAATGAAGAAGATAAATCAGACCTGCAAGACTGCGCTGAAACTGGCAGCACACCCTCACCCCGGCATCCCAACAGAAGGTCAGGTATCAAAGCCTGTGAGTCCAATGATAATCCGTTCCCAACTGTCCTCCAGTCACCATTAAACAGCAGGTGCCGAGAGACCCGGCTGTCCCCAGGGTACAGGACTCCTAGTATGGCCCAACACATCTCTTGGGTAAGCTTCTGGCTGTGAGTGTACAGACCCAAGATACTTTCCTGCGTAGCTCCCATCACATGCAAGCCATGGCCTGAAAAGCTTATCTGCAATTCCTTTAAATGAGAGAAGGGGAGCTGGTGGAACAATACCAACAGCTCAGATTCTGCAGTCAATGTATAAAGACCGGTCTCCAAGAGGACCAGGACAGCAGGACAGGGTTCAGGTTGGCTACATTTAGCTACATTCAACCAAAAGAGAGCCACAGTCTTTTGTGCAACCCACACTGTGCTGGGTAGGACTGACTGTAGAGATTTTTTTTAGGTGTTGAAATGAGAGATTTTGTAGGTTCACAAGAGCAGCGGTAAAATCTATCAACGGTTGACAAAAACATTGAATCTCATTTCTTTGCACAGTGACATCGTTATCTAATGCCTGATCCTTGTTTGTGGTCTGAAGTGTAATCGTGTCATTCACTGGGAACATCTCTGCACTTGTTTTGTCCTCCTGTACTAAATCAACAAGAACTTTTTCTTGCTCATGAAGGCCATCTGGGTTCCAATCCGCATCAATGATCTTCTGTGTATGAGACATGATTGCTGTAGTATGTTGATAATCGGAGTCCTGAATATTAGTCATACGCTCATTGGCCCAAAGGTGTTCCATTATTTCCGTCCGGACCTGTTGTATCAGTGGTAGCTCTTTGACCATTGAATAAATAAGACTATTCTTGAAACATGAAAAGAAATAACTCCTTTTTACCAGGGCGAGGACTTGGCTGTCGATTACAGACATGACCTTGCTTTCATTGACTGGAGAGATGACATGATTGAACCAGCGGGTCACAAATTGCTTTTTTCTTTCCTCTTCAAACTGCTGCAGTAGCGTGGATGAACTCCAAAGGAAACGCCGTGCATCTTGGACAATCCAACTCACTCTGTTGACTAAGGGACCCAGTGTTGAGCTTTGAACTGTAGCCCCAACGTCAACTTTGTTCTGTGTTACCGGCTCATCCAAAGAGGCGCAATCATTTATGTCTCGAAAAATCAGTTGTCCTTCTAAGATCGCTTCCTGGGATGAACAGCAGGATCCCGGCCTGATCGGCGCGTTTCCCTGAAACGGAAGCGTGTTGGTTTGCTTGGAGACAGACATGGAGCTCGTTTCCCCTGCATGCTGAAGGTGGGACATATTGCCTAATGAGCTCCCACCAGAGCCAGGTCTCCCCTTGCAGCAACGAGCCACAACACCTTGGATCTCGTTAGCATTCCCCTCTGGCTTCATGACACATCCATCACCCAGGCCCAGGACACTTGTCTGCTGGAGGCCGGCATCCCCGGACTACACATCTGCTTTTGTATAACTTGATACTTCAGCAGCATTCTCAGCTTCCCTCCAAGGGTGCTTCGACATCAGCTCCGGCCGTGATTTATGACACAGAACTATCTCTTGCTTCAGCTCACCACTGGTGCTTACCCAATTCTGATGTGTGCCTCCATCCAAATCGAAACTAGTGTGAGCGACGGGACCTTTTCCAGGTATTGCCTATTTTATATTGTGCCGGTGGAGAAAAAGAGAAAACAGTGATGTATCACGTTCCCTTTATGCCAATTACAATCATTCGCTTTCAAGGTACAGTGTACAATTACATTTGAATGCAAAAAAAACAACAAAGGCACCTTGAAATATTAAAAATGCATTGAAGTGCTCTGTATACATGTTATTTTTTCAAATGCGTAAATTTGTTTCAACCCCTGTGGGAGAGTGTAATAAGGTATAAATGTACATAATCCCTCTGAACAAGCTAAGAGACAATTTCATGCCTCTGTATGGCTGCCCACCGAAAGTGGATAGGCGTTATCCTCAATACTACAGACCAAGTAGTTTTTCTTTACTCTTTTTAATCATCTTAATAGCGCATAACTGCTGTACTTCTAGAAAACAAACATACTTACAGTCATTGTGAATTCATTTGGTGCCTCAAAGGTAGAAGCGCAGGTAACAAGTTCAGACTCCACGGTCTTTGAAGTGAGTAGATCAAGCTCACTAAATGAATCAGAACAAAACAAAACAAAAAAAAAAACGATGAACGCATGGACACAAATAGACAGTGTAACAATAGCTCATTGAGCATGCTGCAAGCAATTTCCATTTTTACATTGAAAATCTGTTAAAGGTGAAATATATGGTTGCAGCAACTCTAGAGCCCACTTTACAAAAAGCAGCCTTAGTTTGTGTAAGGCACCCATCAAAAGGTTGGATGATATTACAGCCACCATACTATTCAAGTTTGAAAGTTTCCAAAGCTCTAGCAAGTAAAGTTGTATTTTGCCTTAATATAATCAAACCATCCATTTTCAATACTGCTGATCCTGTTCAGGGCTTGGGGGGTTCGGTGGGGGTGAGGGGGGGTGACAATGTACACATTAATTAAAAAATGATGAGAGAAACTGTAACACTAATGGGTTTTGTTGGGGGACAGAGTCGGCCTGACTCTTCCACCGCGTGTTCGTTAATTTCGGAGGATGGGGATGTTGGTTATTCAAATACAGTCTGGAGCCAATGAACAGTACCTTCGAGGGTTTTATTTGCAGAATATTCTGGGCACCCGCGGTCTACAGACAATGGCTGCGGATCACGAGTGCGAAGGTGTAAGAGATTCACAGCACATTTATATCGTCAGGGGCGTTACCGGAACTTATGACGTGGCATCGGACTCTGTTTCTCCTAAACTAATCAGCTTGTATCAACTGGTGCTTTCCGAAGTTCTGTGTGTCTCCACATTGTCTCTACTGAGGAAGAACTGATATCAAGTGATGGATGATTCAATCAAGTGATTGATGATTCAAGGGTGATGGATGATGCAAAGGTCTACTTGCAGGCATGAGGATGTGTGTGTTCTCATGCTGACATGGGATAGTTGTACATTATGTTCAAAATATGGACAGAATACACACTTCATTTTGAAATTCCAATATGCATTTTATCGATGATGTGATGTTGGCTAATGTGTATCAATTGAATTAGTAGCTACTGAATTCTTTTGACGTAGAGCAGGGGCGTCTACATGTTTTCTTTCAAGGGCAGCATATCGAGGGAAAAGTAAAAAAGGATTAAAAGGGCCACCGACGTTCGTCTTTAACACGCTATATCCAATTCATCAATGTTCCTGGTGAATGGTTTCTTTGCATTTCTGAAAATCTGTAAAAGGTGTTGATGAAACCAATGCAGTAGTAGCAGTAGTTGTCAGGTTCATCTTGTTTCTCCACATGACAGTCTTGTGGTGCTTTTGCACTGAAAGCACAGATCTGCTATACTAATTTACAAATCTATTTTGTTGGCTTGGTGGTTAGTTCTGCCTCCATTATTGGCCTCCCCACACAAAAAATATGTCTTCCCTCTGCTTTTAATGTCTTTTTCCTCACACTTTTTGTTCCCACAAGCAGAAATCTCTTGCCTTGTCACAATCCCCTAGAGCTCTGACCCTGGTCATCATCAAAATAAAAGACATGCTCTACATTGGCCCTGAAGATAAAACAGGCAGAGTTCTGTGAGATTTTAAAAAATAGGGAGAAAAGTACACTGTAATTCTCGGGGTCTGCTGACAAAATTTCACAGGTGTGTTCAGCTCAAAACTGTTTTGTGTTTCACAGATAAGCTGGTACGTACGTTTGGGATCATAAGCAGATTCTTTCTTTCTCCAAATGTTAGTCTTTATATAACTTTGTTAAAGCTTAATCTTTCTATCGTCAGTTCATAAAACTGTTTTGAGGCTTGTCTAAATTTCAGCAAATTCCAGCCTGGCATTTCTGTTCTTTTTCATGAGTGGTTGCATCGTTTGCCGTCAGGCTTACTTGTGTTCATGTCAAGTCTTCCATGGTAGATTGTTGTTTTAAAACATTTCTGATACCTTGCCTTGGCTCAGTATCAAATTTAAAAATTAGGATCGTTGGAGATAGGCACTCAGAAATGAAACACGCTTGACACAGTTCTGGTGTTAGTAGCAACAGCAGTTTATTCAAGCAATCAAACAAACAAGTACATTACGATGCTACCGACAATAGCGCAATCATCGGCCCGCAAAGATAATGTTCAACAATCAGACAAACAAATGTATGAAGCTATTCTATTCCTCTTACCGTGCGCTTTTAGGGTGGAGAGCCGACACCCTGGGCAGAGCGAGCTTCGATACCAGCTGGGCATTCGTACGCAATCCGCAGGACTCTAAACCCAGAAAGTCGTAGACTCTCTTTTTATCTCATCTAGGAGTGTGCGGAAGGGAGGGATGAGTGGCCATCTCATCCTCCCTGGCGCCACCCCGTTCGTTTGTTAACAATGCGCACTTTTCCTCCTTCAGCAAACTTGTTGCTGTCAGCGTATTTGTTTCCCCTTTTAACAATGCGCACATTACCTCCTTCAGCAAACTTGTTGCTGTCAGCGTATCTAAACAATGCGCACATTACCTCCTTGAGCAAACTTGCCCCTTTTAACAATGCGCACATTACCTCCTTCATGACTACACAAGCGAGCATAAGCAAATACATGATATAAACAGTTGATTTGATGTGAACAACATCACATTTAATATTCTTTCCTATTCCAATTGTGAAACCTTCACTTCTGAAATCCTGAGATTGGCTATCGCAGGTCGCCACAGCTCGAAAAATGTTTGTCGTCAACTGTCCCTTATCTTGTACACCAGGGCTTTCTTTCTTCTTCAGAGCATTCCAATTGACTGCTTTAGCCATGACCGATTTTTGGGCAGTGGTACTCATTGTTATAATACTTTCAGAGAGGAGTGTAGTTAAACCACCATATGTGTTGATACTGAGGGAAAGAGACATTTCATTTGGCTCTCTAAGTAAATAAATTCAGGATCAAGCAAGGATTGCTTTCAATTCCAAGATGACTCATACTGTACAAGGTACAGATTGATACTGATAACCATGATGTGTTTTTCTGCACGTCTATCACAGCATGTCAGGGGTGAATTTCAAGTGAAGAGTGATTTATTTATTTAATTTGAAAGTGACACGGTGGTATGCTTCAGACTGAACTACAGAACCTAACCTGGGACAGCCTCCAGTCTCAGCTGTCTAGACTAGCTGTGATTTACACTGGCGCAGCTTGAAAAATTTCAGGCTGGCATGTCCATTTGCATGCCCCCACTTTTCACAGATATGCTGCCCTGATTTATGGCTTTGATTTTGCAACGACAGATTCTGCACATCAAGATAGAGTCGTGAATCAGATGTAACCGGGCCTTTAAGAAGGAGTTGTAGTGCTTTTGGATGCATCCGCCTCATGTCTTACCTCGGAGGGCCAAGTGTCATCTTGGACAAATTGTTAGATTTAGATTTTTGCCACAATGTGATCGTCGATATCAGCACACTCTGCAGAGGATGAAACAAGACAAGACTGGAATGAAAATAATTCAATTAGAAAATGTGTTATTCATACCTTTTGCTTAAAAAGAGAGAGGGCATTTCATTTAGTACATCCGAAATGTGTAAAGGTTGAAAATTAGACATCGTGTATTGACCTTCACGTGTCGTTTCCTATAAATTCACTATCCTAAAACAGCTCAAGCTTTTTTGTGAATTCGTCAACTAGCACCATTTTGCTCATATAAAAAGGTATTCAGCTTCTCTCAGAAAATGTGAAAACTAGATCAAAATGATTGCGATATAACCTATGTACCGATTAATTTCTATGCAGATTTGGATTCCTTTCTTAGCCAATATTATATAGACAGTAATAGGTGCCCATTGTAACATGGGCTTGCCGGATGTTGCACAGGTTATGCCGCCAACAGTACAAATATTAGAATTAGAATCGATTTCTATATTTAAGTAACCTTGAACTAGATTCTAAAAGATTTAATTTTGCACAACCTCTCAAGTGTCATGTTGAACACACACACACACACACACACACACACACACACACACACACACACACACACGCGCGCGCACACACAAAACATTTACACACTTGAACAATACGAAGACGGAAAAAAAAAGGTGTCTGACTTGCATTAGAAGAATGCAATTAAGCCAAAGCATCGGATAAGGTTATTGATAAAGCTTTAGCAAAAAGTCATTAGACCACAGAGACAGGCAGTGCTCTATGTTTGCTGCGGTCAGGCTCTGACTTCACCTGCTGTTTCTCTCTGAGATAGGTGGCTTCAGTGAGGTGGTTAAAGCGCAATATGGTTTTTCTCCCAAGGTGTATGACGGCACCTGAACAGAAAGGAGGGAGAACATCAAAGAGTGGCAAATGACCAAGCTACCTGCAGTCTCAAAGTATTTGGAATTAGTCATGCAAGCCCTACAAAAACATGTGCAGCAATTAAAGAGTTGAGGTTTTTTTACATTTGCCATAGACAGCTAAGATGTCGTGTCAGAACATGATCCATAATTCATGAAAAGTTCCTAAGAACCAGACCGATAGAAACTTTCCTGTCAATATTTCAACTCAGCAAAGCGTCTTCACTGAAACCCTGCTGGCATAAACTGGGAGTTGGCCTACATTTCCTCAAACGAGCAAAAAGGGAATGACTTGCTCTGAAGAAAGCAATCTCCAACGTCAATGGCAGTGGCCATAAGTAAACCATGCGATGATCTAAGCGGTCAAGGAAGGCTTGGTAATCCTCAAAAAGTGATAGAATTGAAGTGATATTAAGCTTTATATATATGAGGCTCCGATTCATGCAATCACAGCCAAAGATTTTCTCAAGGCCTTTGCCGTTGCAATCGCTCGCCTCGTCGCCGGCTCCAGCAATTTCTAATCTTGCAACTACAAATGACTTAGACAAGTGACAAAGCACCTGCGAGGGCAGCCTCTGATAGATTCCAGCTGTTGTTGCTCGGAAAATTACAAACATTTGTTCAAGAAAACGCCTTTAGATACAGCTGTTTGTGAAGGGGATATGGGAAAAGCTGCAATGGTGATAAAAGAAGCCGATCAGAAGGCTGTGCTGCACTGTTGAGTTGTTATCTCAGAAAGCCAAGCCCTGATGAAGAGGAGGAGGCAGTAAGCTGCAAGGCTCCAAGCCCCAACCAGCAGTGCCGGTTTGGACAAGAGAGGTTAAGAGTCTCAACACTGTTTGACTCAGTCCTTTGAAAGAGTAAAGCTTCGCTCCCATTTCAAACCTGTGCGCCCTATCGACTCGATCACCCAATTAAGGAAAACAGCCTGGGGCTTTGTCGGCCTCTCAGCCTTCAAAAATGTTTATTCAGAGAAGCTATCCGTTTTATGAAAAGCTGTCTTTACAACACACCCTTGGCAAAAATGTGACGCCGCGAAAGCAAAGGACAACATTGATTTCAAGAGATGAAACAGTTTGACAACCAAATTTGGGAACAAGCTCATTCCTTTCTCCGAGAGTGTCGGGGGCAAGCTTACCCTGAGTCAGCTGACAGGGATGAGTTACCACGGTGCCATTGACTGAACACACCCTTGCACCCTCCTGAGGGATGAGAGTCACAGTCCCCGCGTGGTTTTCAAACGCACAGTGGTCACCAACGCGCTCACAATTACCATCTTCTATGAGAAACAAAAACAGAAAGAAGGCAGTTAAGAGTCAGTAAATCAACAGATGATGCAACAATGGGTTCTATGATTCAGTAACTCTGACTCACCAATATTCCAGCCGCAAGATGCTTTGTTGGCGTTTATCATGGTTCTGCCTTCCTACAGAGGCGATTAATCAGGAGACAATAAGTAAGGTGTGTGAGCAGTTGGCTTTGGCTAGTGATTAATTAACAGAAAACAGAGAATGAATGCCAGTCAGGTGAAGATGAAACGCTCCATTTACTTTCAAATAATATTGGACGACACCAGTGTTGCGCAAGTCTTCATCGATGCCTATGAGATGGGGGAACCGGCAGTCCAAAACCAGTACATTTCCTTCCTTCTTCAGAGCCACTGCCTCCTCCTATGGGACACAAGAGATTACCCTGAGAAGGACAGAGACCGTCTTAAGAGCCCGTAGCTGAAATGGCATGAAATAATAAAGAAAAAAAGCTGACAGACATTTAATGACAACCAGCAGAAAACTAAATTCTTTATGACTGCTCTTCCTTGCCTGAAGGCCAAGCAGAATAGCCGAGTTTTGCCCATGTGTTGCTACGAAGCAGTCGAGTGGCTGACGGGGAGAGAGATGCAATAAATCATTTAGATTACCATGGTGAGAGTCAAACTGTACATTGTGTTCGCCGAGCGAAAAAGACACAGCGCCAGCAGCCACACACACACACACACACACACACACACACACACACACACACACACACACACACACACACACACACACACACACACACACGTATTTGATGAGAGCAAGGGCGTGTGTGTGTGTGTGTGTGTGTTCACCGTCTCCTCATCACACCGTGATATACGGTAATACCGTCGCTAATTTTAGACTTATTTTGTAGCTTGCGTTGACCACCGCAAATCTGTCTGGACTCGTCGTCCAATTCTGCAATCAATGTTCATGTTCCTTTTAACCAAATTCAAATGGGTTACTAATTGCACTTTTTCTGAAAAGATGTCTTCGTCAAAACAAAACAAAAAAAAACAACAACAACAAAGCATCCAATTTTATTATCCGTTGATGAAGTGCTCTTTTGCAGTGCGTCATCTCCACCATTATTTTGTCCAAAGCGCTTTTATTTACAAGTGCGAATCACAACATCAAGCTTTGATTTAAAATGACTTAGTTGAACCCCGGGATGCCTCGCCGAAGGGCAGAACACGCGCTGTTCTTCCAGCCATCCATTTTCTGAAGCAATTTATGTGCTTGTTCGTCAAGCTGCTATCTCGCGCCAAGCTAACCTGAGTATTTTCGTCTGCTCTCCAGCATAAAATGGCCAAACTGCCTTCATATGCCGCTGTGAGCGACCAGCGGACAGAGGTTAATAGGCCGTCTAGCTGAGCTTCCGTGAGTGCTTGAGAGTTGAATTTAATGCTCGATAGCCGGCTACTCCGGGTTCGCTTCCTCTAAAGTGGCCCCTTGCCGTGATTCACATGACACATACGCTTTCGAGCCTCTTCTCTCTCTTCGCTCTTACCTCATTCCATTTTTGGGGTGGGGAGATTTTTACACAGATTGAAACAAGCTACGTGCATCATTTTCGTATGTGTCATTTCAACATGGCAGTCACTCAGAGTGAAGGCTCTATCGATAGCTATGTGCCGACAGGCCGATATTTCGCTCCCTTTTTTTTAAAATGATCGTCAGCCCCCATAGTGTTTCAAAGCGTCTTGTCGCGCTGTTGGTGTTTGAACGAACAAAATCTCATTGGAGTAGTGCGCAAGTGCCAGGAATATAAGTTCCCAATGCACCCCTTGTCTCGTGTGGAATGTCAACAGTCACAAGAAACATTACAGCCTACTATTAGCTTAAAATAGTAATATTGAGTTAAAAACACAAACATTTTTATTTGCTATTAAAAAAAAAATCTCTTTCATATTAGGTCCTCATGCGCTGCATTTTTCTATGACAGTGTTGACAGTGACCCCGTTGCTATTTTTAGACACGGCATGATACCGTGTCACCGAAATACCGCCCAACCCTCGTGTGCAGGTGTTTAGGAACTATAATTATGTGCAACATGAATTGGGTTAGGCTACCTTGTACATTTTAGTTCCACATGAGAGAGCACAGGACGCACTGGATGCCAATCACACGCGTACACGCATGCACGCACGTACGCAGATACACGCACACACAGACACACACAGAACACACACACATACATGGGCCCGTCACTGTTGCCGCGTCATCTGGCTGGAGGATTATGTCATCGCGACGACTTTGGAAGTCTTCTAGCAGCTCATTATCTGGCCATACTTGCCGGGTACTTTGGAATCAAGGGGGAGCTTTATTTGGCAGCACACACCTAATCCCGTTCTCACGCACGCACGCACACACACACGCACTGGGATTGAAGCTGATGTGGCTTTTATACAAAAGTCACAAGAACAGTAAGAGGTTTTTTTTCGGCCATTTGACCCAACAACGGTGATGTCATGATGATGTCAAGAATGTGGTTGATTTCGTCCCCCCCAATCCTGCTGTTAGTTTATCTTGTTTCCAAATATATTTGTGAAAAAAAAATTGTCTTGTAATTTTTATTTAGGTGTGTGCATGTGCAAGCCTGTGTGTTTGTGTGTGTGTGTGTGTGTGGTGCGCGCGCGCGCGCGTGCGCAAGTGTTGTCAAAGAGTGGAAGCATTCCCAGACTGCGCCCCCTCTCCACCCCCATGGAATATTGATGTTGCTGCTGTTTACGTCTCCCGACTTTGATTTCTTTGCTTCCTAACGAGATGAGTGAGGGGGCTCGTAATGCTAATGACGCGGTGGCGCATTGATGAATTCATTGCGACCACTCTGAGGAAGGCGTCAAGCTGCAGTTTGTTTTCGTATGGCTTACGATGGATTAATTTCTCGTGGACGCATACGCGTGTGCGCGCACACACTCACTACTCGCACCACACCTACAATATCCAAACACTGTGTGGAACGCACGCCCATCTGGCTGTGCACGTTGATGCAAGCCTTGCGCTTGAAGACATCAGCGATGACATCATCTTTGTTTTTTGTTTTTTTTTCTTCGCTTTTTGCTGGTCAGAAGCGGGAAAGTTTGACAAATGGATTCTAACGAGCAAGCGAGCGACTTGTCCCTCCGAGGGAAATCAAACGTTCATGTCCAACTAGTTTAACTTTTTGGAGACACGAGCCGCCACTCGGCTGACCTTTTTTTTTTTTTTTTTTTTTTGGAGTTGAAAGCAAAAACATGATGTTTCGAGTTCAGCCAAAACACAACCTTTCGCTTACAGAAGTCCATAGTTTCATGCTAACACACAATGAAAAACACCTTCGATGGGCTAAAGACGCTAACATTAGCATTGCTGTTGCTGCAACCCCTTCTTTGTCTTAATCCAGGTTTCAAACCTGACTTGGAAAAAAAAAAAATAGATTTGAAACCTTTGTTGTAAAACCCCGAATAAAACCCCGAATGGAAAACCTAACCTTGTCATGAAACCCTAATCATAAATTGCAACCCTAATCCTCTATTGGAACCCGCAAAATATTTTGAAACCTTGACCCTTGTTGGAAACGGTCATTTGAGACCAGAAATTAGAATCCTGACTTGAATTTGAAGCCCCGATTTAAATCCGTATTCTTTTATTTGTTTGAAACGCTAAAACAGCCTTGTAATTGTATTTTGAGTAAAAATACCAACTGTATTTTGAAACCCGAATCCAAATTTGAAACCCAGGCCCTTCTTAGATACCTGAATTTGAAACCCTAATTTAGATCGGAAATCCTAATCAGAACCCATACAACCGTCCCTTGAAGAAATAATTAAAAACCCTCATCCAGTCTTGAAACCGGAATCATAACTCAAACTGCTCTTTGAAATAATGATTTAAAACCCTACCCCGTCTTTGAAACCCACATTTGAAAGAATACCTTTGATCCCTAAACTTCCTTTAACACCCGATTGCAGGCTTTAAACCACAACTCGAACCATTTACCCTGCCTTGAAACTGAAACTCTAATTTCAAACCCTAACCTTTGATTTGAAATCCTATTTCAGGGTTCTTATTTGAAACCCCAACCATGTCTTTAAACCTTAAACATGATCTGAAATCCTCCTGCCAGGCTTGAAACCTTGACACCTTAACCCATGTTTGAAACCACACTTTGAAACCCTAATCAAGTTGCAAACCTGAATTTGAAAACCTAATCCTGATTTGAAACCCTCAGGCTAATTTGAAACCCTGATGCTTGCATGCAAACCTAATTAGAGACCCTAATTTGACACACTATTTTAGATTAAGGAACTCTTAATTCAGTGATGGAATTGTAATTTAAAACGAGTACTCCAAATGATAACTGGCAAAAGCCGTAAGTTGAAACCCTAACCTTTAAAGTACGAGGCCATTAAATACTGGACCCCCGCCAATTGTCTCTCCAGCGTACGCATGATAAACGCCGCCAGCGATAAAGCGTAAAGAAGAAGCGAGTGCTAATTGATTCCACAAATAAATCCATGCAAATTAAACGCTGCGTGTCAGAGCATACGGCTAATTAGCGGAGCGCGCGTGGGAGTGGGGGCGGGGGGTTAAGGCAGCGAGGGAGGGGGCGTGTTTAGCGCCCCGGGCTAGCGGCGAAGGCTAATGTGGCGCAAAAGTAGCGTAATGGAGCCGCGTAATCGCGTTGACACTTTGGTGGCGCAGCGCCACCGTGTGGAGCAATGTGCACCGCGCACGTGACCCCTGCAGACATTTCCTTCGTGTTTCACAATGGGCAGATATTATTTTAAACCGTAACCCTGTCTTAAAATCATCGTTTGAAGCCCTACCTTGGATTCAATCCCTAAAATGAAGCCCTCGCTCATGTTTGAAACACCGATCCCAGTTTGAAACCTGAACCCAGGCTTGAAACCCTAACTGTAAACCTTCATTTCAAATGCTTACGCTGTCTTGAAACCCAGCCATTCTTTCAAACCGTAACCTTGGCTTCAAACCCTGAACCAGACTTGACACCGTAACTTGAAACTTTAAACCCGGCCTGAAATCATAGTTTGAAACCCAAATCCTTGTTTGGAACCCTAACCCTGTCTTGAAAACCTGCCAAATATAAATCCTAATTTAAAGCCCTAATTTAAGCAAGTCTTGAAACCCTGACTGAAATCGCTACCCCTTCATAAAACCCTAAATAGGAACCATTCATTGCTATCCCAACCATGTCTCGAAACCTTAATTTGAAGTTTGTAAATAGAAGCCTTATTTGAAAACCCTGACTCTCGTTTGACACCTTAATTTGAAACCCTAACCAGTGTTTGCGGGCATCCACTCGTTTGAAACAATAACTTTAAATGCTGACTTCATCTGAAAACCTAACCATGGCTTGAAGCCTTAATTTGAAAGCCCAACTTTTGTTTGTAACCCTCACCCTTACCCTCGTATTTTCTGCGCTGCAGGTGGCTGCACCTTCGAGGACTCGTACAGCAGCTGTGGCTACAGCGTGTCGCTGGGAACCAGCGGCTTTACGTGGGAGCAGGACCGAACCACGCACACAGGTATGCCCGCTCCGGCCGGCTGGGGGAAGCAGCATGCGGTTGTGTGCAAATCCCAACGGCACCCAAAACACCGATACAGCATTGGAATTGAAAGTCTGGCTTCAAACCTTCATTTCATACACTTCTCCTTTTATTAGTTCAGGCTTCAAACCGTAATTTAAAACCCTGACATAGGCTAGAAACCCTAATTTGAAAAAAAATAATACAGGCCTATTAAAGCTCCATTTGAAACCTTAACCCAGGGTCTCAAACAATAATATGAAACTGTTGTCTGTCTTAGAACCCTAATTTGAAACCCTAATGCAGGCTTGGGACCCTAATTTTAAACCCCAGCCCTTCCTTTAAAACCCACTTTCATCTGGAAAGCCTGCTTTGCACGAAACCCTCATTTGAAACCCAATCCATGGTGATAAAATTTCTTTAAAACCCTGATCCAATCTTGAAACCCTACTTTGTGTCCTAACCCCTGCGCCTTTGCGACCTCGCCAATTTGTGGTGGTGAACATCATAGCAGGTCCGCTGACATCGTAACACATCTGCCGACATCAATATTACCACACACACACACACACACACACACACACACACACATACACATGCTGAAACAATTAGCATTTCTGAGGCTGCAGTGGAAAATACTTTAC
>CAAKHF010025290.1:60363-82149 GCA_901007745.1 Hippocampus kuda | reverse complement strand
CCGGATGGGGGGGGGGGGGGGGGGGGGGGGGGGTCCAAGCATGGTTGAAATTAAAGGAGGAGTTGACATTTGATTGCGACTGCGTTAGATGTTTTGTAATTGGAATAGAAAAAGCCAATGTGATGACGCCAACACGCTAAAGTGCTCTAATGAAAGCGCGGCGTCAACAGATGGAGGCGGAAGTCCCCTGGGGCGCCATTGTGCTTGCTGACCACCGATCATCTGACAGATCATCAATCGCGCAAAAAACACCATTTTAATCATAAACATGACTGAAATGCTAATGTGTTTATTGTGTGGGAGGGCGTTTGTGTGTCTTTTATGTTTGTGCATGTTTGTTTGTCCAATTTTGGGCATTTTTGTGCTTCCATGTGTGTTGTCTGTTTTTAGTGTGTTGTGTGGTTTTATTCAACTCAATGTTGTCGTTATGTGTACATTTGTCTTTTGTTCATGTGCTTCGCGCGTTCGTGTGTCTTGTTTGTTTTTTTGTTGGCGTATGCGACCCACCTCCTGTCTTTGTTCCCGCACACCATCATGTGTGGCGCGTTGCCCTCGTCGAGGTGAATGCACGTGAAGTCGCCTGGCGAGTCGCCGACACACGCCACCGCCTTGCCGGTCTCCAAGCTGTACACGTGGATCTGCGGGAGAGGGGGGGGGGACACTCGCAATCAGCATACAACACAAAGAGTTTGGATTTAAATCTGACACGGCTGCTCGGCGCGTCTGAGTTAAAACACAGACAGCTACGTTAACCTCTCGCGCTAGCTGTAATTTCCCCTCTTTGCTGCCTTTGCCATTCGCTTGCTACGTCATCTTGTCATGCTAACTGCCACACGCTCGTTGGTTTTGCTCTCGGGACTGTAATAGGATAATGAAATTCATGAAATTGTGATGTTCGAGCGTAATTTCAGAAATGTTTCATATATATATATATATATATATATATATATATATATATATATATATATATATATATATATATATATAAATAAATACACATTTATCACATTGTATAGACGTTTAATTGAACCTCGTGGTTGTGAAAAAAGTGTACTTTCAATCTGATATGATATTCTGTCTACGTCTCATGTCTAATCTTGAATTTACTTGCGCTATCTTGAATATTTTAGAGGCAGTCTGAAGCCTTGCTGTCAAAGGTTAACTTGTTCCAGGTTTTATTTTTGCTCTCCTTTCACCACATTTTTTCCTTTTCTCATATCGCTCTGAAGTTAACCCCTCACATCTAAGCAAGGCCAACAAGTCAGGTGACCGCCGACCGTCTTGGGACGATCCCCGAGGGAGATGGGCTCTCTTGTGGCTACGCGTCAGCCTCTCAATAAACTGAAGCGTGCTCCCTAGGCCCACCTCACATAAAAGGCGCAAACACGCCTCTTGGGGCGCTATGTTGAGCCGAGTCCACCGAGGGCCGGCTGCTTAGCGTCCGTTCACTTGTGAGGAGGCCCCAGGGTGTGACGGGAGTCCTAAGGAGCCAACGGCCCGCAGAGACGCTTCATGTTTGGAACACGTCGCGAGCTAATGAGGTCAAACACCGAGGTGACACTTTGAGAACACATCGCACGTACATTGACTGACCAGAACGCAGGCCTGATTGGTCCGCTGGTTTAACAGTTTGAAAAAGATATGAAAAGCAAGCAAAGATCCATAGTGAGAGAGAGCCAGTGAAAATGCTGCAAAAGAAGGACTCGCATTGACGGACTAAGATATCAACCCGACTAGTCAGCTGCCTTAATGGGTCAGCATAGACACAACTCTCAACTCAACTGTATTTATGGAGCGCACGCGCACACACACGCGCACCGCGCACACACACACACACACACACACACACACACAACCAACACCCAACATGGGGCATTGAGTGTGGGACATGCTAGTGTGGACATGCTAGAAGCATGGTGTCCATGCTTAAGGATCCGCTCGTTTTTTGTTTTTTTTTCTCCCCATTTTATGACATCCGCACACATTTGCAAACCCCGCCTTGTCGCTCACCTTGTTGCCTGCGTCGTGCATGGCCCAGCCTCCACGCTTCACGCCGAACGCAACGCGACGCTCGGAGGCTTCCAGGCAGGTGACAGGGTGACCGTACACCGAGTGCATCGTCCTGGGCTCCTCCTCTTCTTCGTCCAGCAGGTAGACCGACTCCCCGGCTGCCACTGCGGTCAGCGCACGCCGCCGTCCCCTGCTGCCGGGAGCCAACACCAAACTATGGACCTGAAAAGACAGGAAAGGAGCACATAAAACTGCGCTCGTGTGTGATAAAACAATTATTTTTTTAGTTTGTTTCAAATGACAGACGGGCTTGGGGAGGCGGGTCAGGGCCAGCATCCTCCACGCTCCGCGGTCGTCGGTGCCGTCCAGTCGGACGTCCGAGTCGACGGCGGAAGCCAGGATGGAGCCGTCCGGGCTGAGGGCCAAAGCGCGGTGGCTCCCCGCCGTCTGGTGGTGGTAAATGGGCTCGCCGCCCGTCCGCGTGCTCCAAACATCCACGCAACCTGGAATGCGAGAGAAGCAATGCCAAGCCCCAGCTGTGGTTAGCAGGCAAGCAACCTGATGGCTTTCGTTTAAAAAACAAAATTTAAAAAACATTCTTTGGGATGATTTATTTCAAGTACAAAAGTTATAATAATCAATACTATAAATAATATTGTCATAGTAGAAACAACAATGACAGCAATTATAATTACAAACAGAAAATACATGTACTTAAAAATGGCCTATTTTTAATTTTGGTCATTTTTCTTATATTTACAAATGATCATGTATTATTTAAATGTAAATATTTTTTGAAGCCGGCCAAGTGCTGGAAATCTGTGGTCCCTTCTCAAGATTTCATCTTTTTTGCCCCCATATGGGGTTTTTGCGGGGTTTTTTTGCCCTCTAGGGGAGGATTAAATCAGATGTCGTTCAGGTTTGTCAACTTTGGGCCAGTGAAGACCTTTCAGACTCATTTGTCATTAAGTGCTCCATAAATGAAATTGAATTGACTTGGAAAATATTCTTTAATTCGTATTGAACATTTTAATTTCGAAATTATAACACCAAAAAAAAAAAGGATTATTTCAGCCTTGTAGTCATTGTAACAAATATAACTGAAATGTACTCAACGAAATTGATGTATTAATTGTTAATACCGTCGAGGTATGCAGCCGCCGCCACGCTGCCGGCGACCCGCACGAGAGCGACGGGCGGCCTGGGCTCAGAGAGAGCCGACAGCCAGTTGGACTTGAGGTGGGACGACGGCAGGTCCCAGTGCAACATGTTCCACAGCCGGACGTCCCCCGATGAGTACCTGACGGGCGGCGCATGACATGACTGTGTTAACAATGCCGGCGCCACCGGCAACCTTTTTTTTTTGTGGCCCCTTTTCTTTTGATGATGGTAGTTGCCTGATTTCTGATCCTCACCCTGCCAGGACGTAGTTGTCACAGGAGCTGACGTCGCACAGCACCTTTCCCAGCTCAAACTGCAGCTGGCTGATGCACCCGACACGATTCTGCAGCAAAGTAGTGAACAAATGATAATTTAAAAAAAAAAAAAACACCCAAAACTAACTCAATGAGGGGAAAAAAAAATCAGAAAAAGACATTATTTAATTCAAGACTTTACACCTTCAAACTCGGAAGATTTTCTCCAACAACTTGGAAGGTGTTGTTGGCTAGTGTTGCCATCTGAGATTGGCGTCAGTGTTTGCCACGTGACGTCGTGTTGAAAAGCACGGCACTCACCTTCCAGTTGGCGCGCACGTTGGCCGCCGCGACACGTCGGTCTCGCAGCGCCGCCTTCCAGCAAGGCGAGTCGGACACGGCGGCGCCGCACCCGTGGCCCTCCGCCACGCACAGCCTGAACCACAGCATCCCGTCCTCAGCCAGCGCTCGCCACGCCTTGCTCACCTGCCGGCAGATGAATTGTGACTTTTAGTGATGCACATGTCAGATGAGTGCAACCTGAGTATCCAGAATGCAGGCACATCGGCTATCTAGACAATTTATTTCCCCATAGGAATTCAGCCTTCACATTGACATGGAAAAAAACAATTAAATAGATGCTCCAGACAGTATGAGCAAGTCAATTGAATTGTCGTGTAGTGTGAACAAAGGCTAAATGATACTGGTTTAACGTATTTTAGGAGAAAGCGAGGCTCAAAAGATCACTTTCATAATATTTTATTGCCAGGTCAGACAAACACTTTGATCATATGACAAAAGGTGGTGGCGTCTTCTTTGAAAAATGCAAACTCTGCCTTCAATGGGTACGTTTACCCACCCCGTATTCACCCTACCTGTGGATGGGCGGCCAGATGGACGTTTGTTTACTCACCTGTGCACATCTGCCGAGCTCGGTTCGGTTGAGATACTGGAATATCTTTAGGGCTAACTCATACGGCAAGTCAATGTCAAAGAAGGGGATGTCGTTGGCCTCGTTCTGCATTGAAAAGCAAAAGAACAAAACAAACGGGGGAGAAAGCACTGTGTGGATAGCTCGTGTCTATATCGAGATGGTTTCCGAGTGACTCCATACCAGGTCCAGAATGAGCTGATCCACCAGCTGCTCTTCTTTCTGGACTTTTTTCCGAGGATGCTTCAGGGACTCCCTGCAGGTGGCGGTCTCCTCTTGGTATTTCTTCTTCCTCTTGGTCCTCTCCTCCGCGAGTCTGCCCAAAAGCGGGCTCGTCCTGCCGCCCAGCAAGCCTCTGGCGATGGACACGTAGCTGGGCTCCTCAACGCCACCGCTCCTTTCGGGTTCGAGCTCGTTCTGACCCCGACTCGCGTCTTTGTTTTCGTGACTGCAACTGGGGGACGCAACGGGAACGAGCCGCCGCTCCTCTTTTGGACGCCAAAGCTCACGTTTCCAACGTTCCCTGAACGCAGCGAGCTCGTCCTCGGCCATGGCGTGCAAAATGTCAAGAATATAAAAGCAACATTTTGTGTGAACGCGTCGAAAACGACGAGGACATCTCTGGTACAGAAGTTGTGTGGCCAAAACAAAAAAACACGTCCTTCACTACAAAGAGTCCGACGAGGGACACGGCGAGAGAAACGATTCCTTCCTGCCAAGGAAAGAAGTTCCTCGTCTGTCATGGGCTACAAATATCGCGAATAAAAACTTCACGGTTTGTGATAATAGAAAATTGCATTGATAAAAATACCAATTTATTTGTTTTATCAAAACGGAAAAAAAAGAGTAAAGTGTGGAGTCCACGAACGACCTGAGTTCAAAGCGCGTGCATTTCGAAGTCCACTTCAGTCGAGGTGCAGGTAAAATGTTATCCCAAACGACTTTTAGTATTCCATCAAGTGGCGGAATAAATGTATTAAAAAGAATAATTATGTAAGAATAAGACAAAAGTCGAACGAAACATTTTCTCATATTAACCTATATCGGTTTGGCTCGTGGACACTTTTTCTCACAACATTGTAGAACTCAAATGGATAAAAGTTGGTTTATTGGAATGTAAATAAACACTCACGAACTTGAAATTTACCCAGAAACAATGCGGTGAAGATAAAAAAAAAAATTCGAGAAAGAAACGTCGGGTGCGTAGAAAATGTAATTCACTTTTGGAGCAATTCCGCAGACCACCACTAACGTGTCGCCAGTGAGCAAGACATGACGTCAGTTTCGCATCGCGTGACCCATATTATGAATAATCCACGAGGAGGCGGTACACACCAAATACTTTGAATACAAGAAGCGGAGGCAGGGGGGGTCCCCACACCCACCCACAAGGAGCATCAGAAAAGGAAAGCATGTGCCAGTTGTTGCGCACCCAGCCTTGGCCGCCGCCAATCGGGGGCGCGCACACTCGTACGCCGCCGCCGCCCGACAGCGCTGCTCGGGCGCTCGGGACGCGCCTGCGGCTGATCGGGGACCAGCTGGAGAAGCGTCGCAGGGAGATGGCCGGCGAAGACGGCGGAGGCTTGACGTCCGCGCGCACAGTCGCGCGCGTAGGCGTGTGCGCGCTGCTGCTGTTGCTCTCCACGAGACGACACTTGTAGCAAGGTGCGTAGTCACGTGACTTTGCTTCAACCCTTTGTTACGCAAATATAAATAAGACGACACTGACTTCTCCACGTGCTACTTAAGTGTAATAATCACGTCATAAAAACTCCTAATTTGACCCAAATCCAGTCGCTATATGTCAAGGAGAAAAAGTTAAAATGATAAAGATGGAATATTGCAAACTATTTTAACATTAGAATTGTGTCCTTGTAAGATTTTACTACTCCAGCAACATTACGTCTTAATGATAATTTTTTTTTCCACTTAGTGTTCTGACATCATGCCAACCTTCTGGCAACATCCTAACTTTATTTTCCTCAAAATTGTGACTTTTTTTTCCTTATATTACAAATATGTAAAATTGACCATGTATTCCCAAATTGTTACTTCCTCACAGCTTAGACTCTTTTTTTTTTTGCATATATCAACCGTATTTTCACAACACAGCATTTTTTAGCGTCGTGTTCCGTTATCCTTGAATTGATCATTGTGACCATTACAACTTTTCCAGATTACAATCCGCCTGTACTTTTTTTTTTTAACAAAATGTAAACATTTCTTTTCAATTCAAACTTTTTCTCACTTGACTGAGTTGCGTTTGCCTGTGTCTCTCTCGTGTGCAGGCGCCTCGCGACCGCAGACAAAAGACGAGGATGACGAGCGTGTAACTCAACCAGTCCGAGGCACCGGAGGAGAGGCTACGTGATGAGGAATGAACACGCCTTGCGCCTCTTCTTTCTCCTCAGCCACATGCAGTGATGTCATCCTCCCCTGCTGATTAATTAGGTTCATGGCAATGAGGGGGAGGGGGTATTGGGGAGCAGTGTCAATTGTGTGTACAGACGGATGGAAGCTGTTGAACCAAGTTTCATCCAGATTGCACATTTGGCTGTCATGTAAACGGCGAGCGTGTGAAACCAGTTCCAAGTCGTGGAAAGGTTCCAGCCTCAGCCAAGGACTGCGGGCTCTCTCGAGAACGCATTGGACGGAGGAAGTATGGCAATGTAATATAAAGACGACAACTTATTTGTAATATTGAAATGTATTCTGGTAGAGTTACGGTTTTCTCATCCACTTTTTTTTTTTCCATTGGATTTTAATTCATGTCATCGCACATCTTCAGCCTCATTATAAAAGGTGTTTGCATCACACTTCAGTCAAGACAAAGTAGGAATTTGACCAGAATTAAGTGATGTTTAAAGTAAAGTGGGAAAAATTCAGATTAAAAGTAAAACGATTATATTTTACCGGAATAGGTGCCGGATGGTAAAAGAAAAAGAAAAAATCATCATCATTTTACCAGAATAAAGATTAAATATTATGCTGAGTTTGTACTTTGACGACTTCATTCTTGTACAGAACATTTCAACTTCATCTCAATTGGAAAGTTTTTTTTTTTTGTGTGGGGTGTGTAATATCACATCTTTATTCTCACTAGATGACAAAAACGTTTTGCATAAAACTTGAACCACTCTAGAAAGCACGAATAATTTAGTAATACTTATGAGGAAAATAAATTAGGACTATGAGAAAAATGTCATTTTGGCAGAATATAGTTGGAATATTATGTTTAAATTGTCGTATGACGACTCCCGCACACCAAGCGCCATCGGTGCCTCAGCAACAAAATGATCAAACCCGTTTGAAACACGGCTCCAAAAAAAAATGCCAAACATTCCAACTGTTTCGCATAACATTTGGATTTTTTTTTTTTTTTATTACCATGCGGCTTTAGTAGATTTGGAAGTGAGCGGATGTGGTCCCGTCCTTCCAGCATCGGAGTGTCTCCACGACGGTGGCGCGACACAGAGGGCACGCTCTCTCTCGGTCCAACCAGGAACTTAGACACTCCTCGCAGAAAACATGCTGGCGATGAACAAAAGTGACCCATCACGATTTACAGACATATTTCTTTATTGAAACAGATTTGGCGTCTTACCGTACCTGACAAAGGAGGGCAACGGGCTCGCGAAAATCCGCTTGGCAAATAGCGCAGACGTCGCCGGCCTCGCTGCACTGCTGGCCGCCGGCCCGCACGCCGTAACTCTGCAAAGAGCGGCCAGCGGGAACACGCTCTTCATAAAATGCCAATTTGCTTTTGCGCAAGACTCAAAAGTTGCATGCAAACTGCGGTCATGATTGAAAATGTACTTTTTTGTGCCAAGTGTAATGTTTTTTTTCAAAATAATTTTTTTTGGGGGGGGTGCGCAATGCCAGTCAGTATAAAAATGGGATTTCTCCCAAAGTGTAGTTTTCATTGACAAAATTAAAAGAGAGCAATTTTTAATTTATTCAATAACAGCATAATTGCTCCTCATTAATTAGTGACCTTTGCTATTAAGCGGGGTGTAAACAACAGCTACAAGTCATAAAGCGGTCATGAAGCATCATCAATCAATCACTTTTGACATTGAGGAGGTGAACCCAAGTCAAACAACGGCTTGCAAATCCGTAAAATGTCATGGAGCATCATCAATCATCATTCATTTGTGACCTTTTGACCCCTAGGTCATGCATTGAATTTTGACCTTTGCTACATTTTTATAATCTCACTAACATGTAATGGCCAATTGCTGTAAATTCTATTAAAAAAAATCTCAATTTACCTGTCCATTGCTTTTCATTTCACGTGTAATTTCTTCCCCGTAACAGGAGCAGTTTCCTCTTTAAATTTTAGATTTTTTTTTTGTTTGTTTTAAATCTGAAAAATGGACAGTGTGTCCGACAATAAAAGAGTAATGGTTTCCTTCTACGGGGTGGGAAAAAAAAAATTATGTGTCTCCCCCCCAAAAAAAATTAAAAGCAGAAATAAATGAACCAAATTATACTTTTAATTGGAAAGAGGTGCAGGAGAATAAAAGTGTCTGTTGGTAAATGAGTTTGATTTTCCCAATTCAAGACAGAAAGATTACGGCAATTAAAAATTCGCTTTGAATTCAAAAGGGGGTGCACGAGCCTCACCTGAGAGTGACAGAGCAGGACCAGCGCCTTGCGTAGGGCCGACGCTCGGCTGCAGATGTCAAGTGACTGCAGTCGACACACACAAATGACAAGAAGATAGCAGGCAATCCAGCGGGACTCATTTCAAGCATGTTGAGTTAGTTGTCACAAAAAGGAATGGGGGTGTGCGACGTGATTCACCTAAAATGCCATCTGGTCTAATACTGTAATTACATCTCTACATTCTTTTCTCGTTGCAGGAGTGATTTTGTTGTCACAAAGTAAATAAAATCTATCACATTTCAAACTCTAAAAGGCCATTTGGTATAAAAATTACACATTTACATAATGCAGCTCCCTATACAATTTTTTTCACAAAATAAAATTAAAAAGGAACATTTTCCTGTTTTTACAAAATGATATTTTAGACCCAAATGGGGTGTGCAAAATTAAAAATAATGGTTGTCTCCTGTGAAAATTACACATGACACGTGCCCCCCATTTTTTAAAAAAAAAATTAACATTAAACATAAGAAATGTCTTCTAAAATTACCTTTTAATATTAAACATGCAAATGCCATATAATATAAAACCCACACATTTACAGTCTTGGCCCCTCCATGTCTGTGCCCCAACCCCCCCCCCCACCTCCACCCCCATAAAATGAGATTTGGAGTCAGAAGGGGGTGTGCAAGATTATAAAAAATAAAAAAAACATTATTCAGACATTATTCATTCCCTGTGCTATTCACACAGCAGTTATGTTGAATATTCCAATTATCCGGGGGGGGGGGTGCACAGGTGTTTTGAGAAGCATGTGACCCTGTAGAATGCAATGCTTCCTCATGCGGTGCATCCACTCAGAGCAAAGTCATCGAGTGAGTTAACTTTTTCCGGAAGAGTAAATTGCTGCGTCAACTTTGGCGCAGCTGCTCACCTCTCGTGACAGTTCAATACAACTACATTGGCCATTGGCCGCCGCGCCAGTTTCAGCTTCGCTCAGACCAACGTCCTCCCCTCATTCCGACGAATGAGCGCCTCACTGTGTATTAAAAGATCTTAAAAGATCTTTTTTTTTTTTTTTTTAACTTGCACTAATGGAAACTTCTCGTTTCTGGGGAATTCCTTCCTGCAGAAGTTGTGAGAGAATTATGACTCAAGGGTGTTCGTGTGAATGGCCTCTTCTCGATTTAGAAGTGTTAAGCATTAGTATTATCATCATCATCATAATACGAGTTTCATTTTTATTTATTTCAAAAAAAGCACCTTGCAGACGCTGTAGATGATAATGAGCGTGGCCCCCAGGAAGTAGCTGGCTGAGGGCTCTTCTCCCATGATGTACTTGTACCACAGCTGGATGGGAACCAGCGCTCGAAACAGCTGACTCAGCTCCTCAATCAGCAGGTAGAACTTGCCCTGCAAACAAAAATGATTAAAAACAAAAATGTCAGTGGCTCGACATTTGCTATCAAAATGGGGAAAAAAAAACAATACATTCAGTTTAGTTTTACTGTTCGCGACAAGGCTGTAAATTCGTATTGTGATAAGATAAAACTATATTAAAGGCAACACGGGAAGAAGGTCATATTTTAACAAGGGAGTTTCTAAAATACAACCCTTCATGTATGACGATTTTCCTTTCGGAAGATTCTTTTATTTATTTATTTATTTTTTAAACGACTATTCTTGAAAAAGTATGCCTCTGGTTCTCCAGCCTACCCCCCAAAAAAATAAAATAAAAACCAGAACAATGATTATTATTATTATACGGCAATTATAATTACTAAAAGTGATTGTTTTTTTAATACAGAGTTTAAAAAAAAAAAAAAAACTTCACAATCGGCACTAATCTAAATTGGGGTTAGTTGTGCTCAATAAGTGCTTTATAGTTTGTTTATATTGGTGTGCCAGTCCTCATATTAAGGTATGCACTCATTTCAAATTATTTTTACGGACCCCCAAGCGACGGCTGCTGGACCCCAGTTTGGGACACACTTAATGACTTTGTGACAAAGATGGATGGCTGTGGGTAAAGGCGCTGGCTGCCTGGTGGGTCGGGAGGGAAGACCTTCGCTCGCGGCTAATTCATCTTCCTTTCTTGTCCCCGCAGCCTCGGTTCCCAGTGCGGTCATCACGCCCACGCCAAAATTGTCAAATGGACGATTTGGAGGCCAGCCAAGAGACAAACTTAATGTGCTTCTGCTTTTTTTTTTTTTTTTTTTAAGCTTTCACTACTACGAGTCCACTCAGACACCAAACTTCCTTTTTAGGCCCTTTTCATATCGCTGCGCTGCCAGTTTCGCTGAGTGGCATGATATTTGGTAGGCATGTCGATGAAGAGAGGGCCAACAAAAACACGCAAGAACAAAGGGCTGAAAAGACACAGGTAGTCAGCCATTTTGGTTCGAAGCCCAAAACTTTCCATCGGCTCCGATGCCAACTGCTACAATGTCCGTGCTTTTGCAGAAATACGAGAAAAAAAAAATGCAAGCTTTCTAGAACCGATGAGTAATCTCAGACTAAATCATTAACTTCGGTTCCACAGTGACTCACACTTCTTTTGAAGTCTGTCCTTTTCACCAGATAGAAAAACATCAGTCATAAGACTGAGGCAGTTAGGCTTTGACCTCGGTTTTTTGGTTGTTTCGGTTAGTTTAGTTTAGTTAGTTAGTATGCATGCAGTGGTGAAAAGTCAAACTCTTCCCAGTTTCTCATGGCAGGTGCAAACGGGGACTTCCACGAACAATCAAGATGAGAAGGCGCAAACAAAATGATCTGAATTGGCCGCCAGTCACAAGAAGGAGTCGTGCGTGACCGCCTCTGACAAAATAGTCGCATCAACTTCCCCACTCACACGTGGTGGGCAGCCCAAATTATCGGAGCGATAGATTTATTTTCTGCAACTCAGTCATGTTTGTTTTTCCAATGCCGCCAATTGAAACTTCATTTTGCACGTGTGGTCCTCTCACAAGTTTTCAATGACGACAAAACACAGAGATATGTAAAGCGCAAAACCCTCTTTTAAATAGGATAGCATCCAATGTTTTTACTCCTGTTGCCAATCGCAACGAATCAGAGTCACAATCGGTTAAAAGTTAACACGCAATTTAGCGCCACTTATCCGGGATCTTAGTACTTCAGGCTCTTGGGCTTCTAAATTGGGAAGAGGCCATTCACGCGAATAACTCTGAATCATAATTCTCTCACAGCAGCTGCAGGAAGGTGTTCCCCAGAAAGGACAACTTTCCATTTGAGCAAGAAATACAAAAGAAAATGTATTCACTAAAAACATGGTACATTCAATGTACATTGACCACTAAATATGATGTCAATATTGTACAACAAATGTGCAGGACCACTGGAAATGGTCGTTATGATCTTGACACATCAAACCAAAATGGCTTTTTGACATTTTTATGTGATCAGTCATGATCGACATGCTTAGCAAGTGTTATGTTTTTCAAGTGAAAATGGCTTCAGGGACCTGATTTTTTTAAACAGTTCGGAAGAAATAAACAGACTCCAAAATGTCTGCTTCAAACCAAAATGGCAGACGTTCTGTGTTTTTTCAAATCTGACTCCTTGAGCTATTTTTATGGCTCTACCTATGATTGATATTACCACAACATTCCATGTCGCAAGGTGCTTCACAAATCCGTAAGACCATTAGTCGAAAGAAAAAAAAGGTGACCCAGGTTAGGTTGAAGTGATTACCAAGGAATAATATTTGGCCACTCCTGATAATTACTTTTTATTGTTCATTCTCATTAATGTCATGTCCCGACCTACTTAGCAACTTATTTCCCCCTCTTTTATTTGTACTCCCCCGAGCCGTTCCGAGCAAAACATGGTTCTTTTCCTGTCATTCATTCACATTTAAACACATTTTCCGTTAAAATTTTGCACCTTTGTCTTATTTGTGTCTGTATCTTGTTTTATCTTCACACTTCTTGCGCTCTTGTATTGTTGTTTCTCTTGACTGTCATTTTATTGAACTATTTGTAGGCCTTAGTAGTTCTGAGCCCTGCTCTGCTTCAGGGTCTTATGGGGTTTCACAGGGTACAATTTAGGGCCCCTGTTTTTCACCTTTTATTTTCTCCCCCAGGGTTGCTTAATAAAGTTAATTATCGCATGTGTTATGTATTGGTGGTTTGAGAACAACACAAAAAATATATATATACAAATCCCAATGAAAACTGATGATTTTTCCCCCAACACACTCCTACCTGTTTTCCACTCACAAATCACAACAAAGGAAGTTGTACTGAAGAGTAGAATGTCACAAAAGGCACGTAGTCCCTTTTAACATGAATCACACGTGCCGTAACTTCGACTGTCACCCTCCTACAGTCATTGTTTAGCAAAACGGAAACTGTATCATTTCCTCTTTTTTTTTTTTTAATTATTTTTTCCCACGCTCCTGTTGTGAAGGCAACAGGTTTCTCTGTTTAATACATCTAATACAGACATGAAATAGACGTTCATCAGCCTGTTCTTTTTGTTTCTTGAGTAAACCAGAAATGCTCACGGCCAAACCAAAAGTGACCCCCTGCATGTTTAACTCTCCTTGTTATGTTGTGGGTCAAATCAAGCCGTTAAAAAAATTGAGAGAGAGATTCAAATTCACCCTGGAATACTACTGGCGTTCTTTCTTACTCAATCTCTGTTTAGATTAACTTGATTTTTGTGCAATTATTATTATTAGAATATTGAGAAATCCCATTTAAGCCCCTTGCGTCACGGCTATGCAATGTTCTGTACAACGGAAGGCACAGAAGGAATGAAGGAAAAACTGTTTGATGACATATTTTAGGACGAAACATGTTCTGGAATTCCATATGCTTTCCGTGTGTTGACAAAATTATAAACTTGAATGTGAACTCTCACCCTGGACTTGAAGGCCAAGAGGATGCCAGGTAGAAAGAGGACAAAGCATTTCAGTCCAATGGTGACGAACTTGAGGACAAAGTCAGTGACGCCCACTGCCCACATGAGGTCGAAGAAGTCAAAACCGTCCAGATTGGGCTTGGAAAACATGAGGCTGGAAGGTGAAAAAAAAAAATGACATTGTTCTCAGGAGTGTTGGGGTGACACACGCAGCAGCGCATGATGTGACAAATGATAATAATATGAGCAAAAACAAACTCATGACAATACTCACAGGACAAAAACCAGATGGGAGCTGTGCTAAAAGAAACAACACATAAAGTGGCTGACGTAATGGAAAAAAACACAAGAAAAACCAAATTAAAGATGAACCTAATCAAAAGGGCAACTAAGTCACACCAGCTGACGCTCACTACCTGTTGTAGAGCTCCTCTTGGCTGAAGGCGTAGTAAATATACGCCACGTTGCCCAAGAGGAACAGCCCGATCCAGAGGGCCACCAGCACCGAGCGCTCCTCCTGAAATGCACCCAAGCACGCGACACAAAAACATTTTGCGTGTAGACAAGAATTCTACCGTTTTTTGTTTTTTTTAAACACTTTTGGACCCTGGGGAATGGTCGGGAAACTTTATCTTACCCGCAGCGACACCTGATGCTTGAACGTGGCATTGGCGTAAGCAAAGGTGCTGGCCATCCCCACGCAAACCGCGATACCTGTGGCACAAATGACATGGTCAGCATCATTTTCATCATCAGCAGAAGACATGGAAAAAAAAAACTGATTGACAGCGATTAGGGCCAGGACAGCGCTTAGGTTGGAATCAGTGGGATGTGTGTGCAAGCAATCTTGTACAGAGGCTAACGTGCTGGGATGTTTCACGATGCTAGGTATGGGAACAGTGTTGATTTATAGTATGAGGGGCTTAAAAAAAAAAGTCTGAAAACATGCGTTTCATGGGGATTACACGGCAAACAATCTTATTAAACTATTTTATACCGAGCTTGTGCTGGAAGCAGACTTTGGCCAACAAGATGAGGATGAACGGGAAGCCCCGCTGGAGCCACGTGACCACCGCCTTCAGCTCGGAGAGGGCCGGTGCAGGAGTGGACGGGTCCTCTGGGCCCGCCTCTTCCCGGGGCCCGTGGTGGTGCCTCTCTGAGCCCGCCGCCGCTGCCACCGCCGTGGCCTGCTGGAGAAGAGAGGAGGTCCTGTGCTGCAGCGGCGGGTGGTGGAAATGGTGCTGAGGCTGAGGCTGAGGGTGAGGGTGGTGATGATGGTGGGGAGGGCGAGGGAGGAAGGCTCCGCCCTCGGGCCGACGGGGGCCGCATTCTTCCCGGGACGACGCCGTCATCTGGACAAAGACGTCCGGCGGCGAGCCCAGCACTAAACTGGCCGCCTGGAACTGGGCGGAAGAGACGGCGGCAGACGGGACGCCCACCAGGCCAGAAAAGATCTGGGGCGATGCGGGCGAGTCGGCTTTAAGGCAGTCGAACACGCCGCCCTCGTCCAGACTGCTCTCTGATCCCAGAGTTTGGCTACGGCTCCTAAACAAGAAAACTGAACATCAGATTGAAGTATGACAGTGTCTCCCCACTGTTCTGTCATGAACGTTTTGAAAACCCTTACCCTGTCTGAAAAACCTCAAGTTTGGTCAAAACGCCAACTTGAAATGTGTCCGGACCCTTAAAAACCGTAACTTGGAACATATGCTAGAATGTCTCATTTTAAACCCTAACCCCCAACTGAAACCCTAACTCTGTCTTAAAACCCCCCAAATTTGCTTGAAACCTTACTTTGAAAAACTCTGTATCGACACCCTAATTACAAACACGAATTCTGTCTTTAGAACCGTAACTTTTATAACCCCTACGCTGTCTTGAACCCCTACTGATGAACTGTACTCTCGTTTAGTGTCCAAAAAAACAGATGCATTTGTGGTTCTGTCGCTCGCCTTTCTGAGGGCATGCCATCCGTGTTGCTACTGTGTCTCCTCTGCATGGCACGGCGCTCGTCAACACACGAAGCGGCCCTGAGACCATCAAGTACACAGGCCCACGTTAGACATGTTCACGTTTAGGGCCTTTTTTATCCATTGGGCAGGAAGAAGTTTGAAGCAGCGTTTACCTTAATGTCATCAATGAGTCCTCCTCCGGTGAATTTCATTTTTTATTTCAGATGAGCTATCTTAATACCGATCCGGTAAAGATGCTCGGCTTGCCTGTTATTTTTAGTCAATAACTTCCGGAGTGACGTCATCGTCTCGGCGCATATCGACCAATCGCATTTGACGTTTGCTTAGTTTCCTCTTCGGTGACTTGCAGTCAGGCCGCGTTCGAGGAAGGTGGAAGTCATGAGCAGTTGAATTTTTTTTTCTCGAATTTGGAAACCGCCTGAACAGCCTGAACTGGACAGGCATTGTGTTGTAACGAGGTTCGACTGTCGAGTTCCAGATATCTACAATTCCGTTTCCCATACACATGAATGTCAAAAGTGACGTCATTTGCCCGAGGCGAAATGATGTGTCAGATATCTGACATTCCGGGTTCACGAGGCAGAATTTAATTCCAGATATCTCTCATTTGCATCGTCACACTTGTGTTCGGGATATCTTGAATGGAAACTCGATTGAAAATTGAATACGTTACGTCACCACGTTGTCGGCATTCCTCGACCAATCGCATTTTGACGTTCACGGTTACGCCGCTTCCGTGTTGTGTCGTCAGGTTTTGTTTTGCTAACGCCGGTGGATAACACGACTGCCACGTATTTCGGGAAATATAACTTTCTCTTTGCTGCGTATTGCGTTTCAGTTTGTCTCATTTTCACATACCTCCACCCAACTTGTTATATTTTTCTCGGTGATATGTCCTCATGAATAAGCTAGTTTGCTCATGCTTCTCACGTCAAATTAAGCTATCAAGCTAACAAGGCAGGCCAACGAGTAAACGTGAATTGTTGCTGTCGTCACATTTAAGTCAATTTATCATGCAAAATGGGCTAATTGCAGAAGATGCGGAACGCTCTTTATTTGAGTAAATTTTTGTGTGTCTTGTCGATTGCTAGCTAGCTTTACCAGAACCTCGTGCACATTCACGCTTGCACAATTTAACGAAACGACAGGAGGTTGGATGTTTGTGGACCAAGTCAAGCTATGATGGTGCTCCGGCGTCTCCTGAGGAAGCGCTGGGTGCTGGGAGTCGTCTTCGGGCTGTCGCTTATCTACTTCCTCACTAGCACGTTGAAACAGGTGCAGCATCGACGCACAAGCGTAAAAATAAGTTAACCTTTACCGTGTTCAGCAGACAATACAACTGATGTGACAATAGTGTTGAATATAAGGAAGCTTGCGGATGATGAGTGGACTTTATAGTTTGTTTTTTTTAATTATCGTTTAAATGTATGTGTGAGCGTGCAGGAGGAGCGAACCACTCGGGACCGCGCCCTTCTGGAGGTGAGGGACATGGAGCGTCGCATCCCCTGGAAGTTGCGCTTTAACCTGGGCAACAGCAGCCGACAGATGGGGCACTGTCGTAACTCCATCCAGGGCAAAACGCTGCTCACCGATGAGCTGGGTGAGCAATGAGCTCTTCGCTCTCGTCATAGCCGTTATCACGGTTGACGCCAAGGCGCAGTCGAAGGAGGCAGAACACAGCGTGGATCATATCAATGTCAGCTGCAAAAAATAAAATCTTACGGCAATGACAAGGTAGAAGTTGTACACTTGCGAAAAATTCATTTCAAGAATTTGACCTTTTTTTACATAAAAAGGAATCTTAGAAAATGAAGTCAGAAAATTTTTAAAAAATGGAGATTTGTTCATCTTAAATGACTGAAGATGTGTTGAAAATAGAATCTCTTTGAGAAAAGTATTTTTTTTTCTTGAAACAAGTTGGGAGAATATATTTTTTCAAGAAAACGATATTATTCACAGGTAAGATGAGTCGGCAACAATCAGTCGCACGCTTTGTCGTCATCATGGCATTGCAAATCCCACCCTGCCTTCGAGATGCTTGATTAATAAGGCGGAGGTGCCTTTTTAAATGAGCGTAAAAAATGCGTTGTGTCTCCTTGCGATAGGTTACGTGTGCGAGCGCAAAGACTTGCTGGTGAACGGCTGCTGCAACGTCAACGCACCTCGCAGCAGGCAACATGTCTGCAAAAGCTGCCTGCCCAACGGTTGCTGCAGCGTTTACGAATACTGCGTGTCTTGTTGCCTACGGCCAGATAAGGTAAACGCTTTGTCCACACGAAATTGGGTTCTTACCGTAAGATGAAGAAGAAAAAAAAAAGTCATTTCCAGATAAATTACCAACTTCCTACAATCAAGAACATGTCATAATATTACAAGAAAAAAGGTTGACTTTTTTTTTCCTGATGAAATTAGTTTTTTGAGAATTGGGTCATGTTTTTCAAGAATGAGAAGAAAAAAAAAGTCATTTGGACAGAGGTAATTTTGGATGAATAAAGGAAAAGTCTCCAGTAGTTTTATATTTGAGATGTCAACATTAACTTAAGAATGAAGTCATTTAATGTTGGAAAGAAATCGATTTTCGTCCTCGGGAAACTACAATTTTTACATGACTGATTGCGGGAGAAAATGCATCCTTTTCAAAAGTCAAAATCTTTTTCCTCACATTTGTTTCCTCTTTCAAAAATAAATCGCCCTCCCCGACCCCCCAAAATCAGATGACGTCCTTTTGGAGGACAAAAGTCCGACTTTTGAGCGAAGAGGTGTTGTTTGTTTCCTTTCCATGATTTTAGCAAGCTCACCTGGAGCGCTTCCTGAACCGCGCCGCCGAAGGCTTCCAGAACCTCTTCACCGCTGTGGAGGACCTCTTTGAGTTATGCCTGGCCAAGTGTCGCACTTCCTCTCAAGTACGTCCGTCCTAAAATCTCCTTTTCTTTGTTGTGTCTTGTCACGTCGGCCTCCTGTCCTTTTCCGGAAATTATATTAGCGAAGTACGAGCAAACGATGTCATTGAAGCGTGGGGGGATTTTGGTCTGGCTTCATAATATCCAACTCAGGCTCTCTAAATATCTCCTGAATACACCGCTACTCCTTTTCGAATGCCCAACACTGTGTTTGCGGTTCATGCAGAGCGTCCAGCACGAGAACACATACCGGAACCCTCAAGCCAAGCACTGCTACGGCGAAAGTCCTCCAGAGCTCCTTCCCATCTGAACGCTGTCTCTGACCAGAAAGACTTTTGCTGCCTTTTTACCCTTAAAGCACACGAACAACAAATCCACGGTTTACACTTGAGAAGGTCGTGATGTGACAGTCGTCAATTCCAAGGCATATTGTCACTCTGTGACCTCCGCCAAGGATGTGGCAAGCAGGTTACTGATTGATCAGTTAGTTTGTAGTTGAAGTGTGGCCCGCTTAGCAAGGAGTATTTGGGGCCACGGTGAAGGGCGGACAGCAATTACATCATGCGGGTTGTCATGTTTTTGTGAAGCAGCTTCGCGGACATATAATGAGTGGGCTTTTTTTTTTAAGGGGTGGGGGAATGTGGGGGGTTTTTTTATGCAAAGTACATTTTTTGACAAAGTCACAGGAGTTTAAGGGGAAAAAATAGGGTGAGTTTCAGAAAAGCTTTTTTTTTTTTTAGGATACTGGTCAGTAACAAATTTGTGTTTTTAAGACAGGGTAAGATTTTTTTTAACTGATTTACAACAATTTCATTGTGCTGAATTCAATTTTTTTTTTTTTTTTTTTGCTCAGTCAGGTCATCTTTTTGAACTATAGCCATGTGTTTTTTTTCTCCACGCGTTTTTTTTTTTGTTTACATGTACATTTATTTTTGATTGGCTATATTTTTACATTTGTGTATTCTTCATTTGCTATATTTATTGGCAGGTAGGCCTACTTTTATAAGTGTCTGCTATTCAATTTACTCTCAGTAAAGTTTATAACATTTAATTAAACTGTTTCTTTCTCTTAAAACCTCTCAAATGACAAATAAAAATCAACAGATGATGTCACGAAATATATACACTGATCTGGTAAAATCGTATTTTTTTAAAAAATTGCAATTTGGCATGAAAACCTAACCTTAAGACAAACGGATATCATTTTCGGAGTCAGTGATACAAAATTGTCCTAGATCAGATGAAAATCAGACAACCTAAAAAGAAATAACCCAGTGGAATGTAGAAATAAAGTTGCATTTAGAAAAGTTGATTTCAAAGACCTTTTTTGGACTTGGGGGTGAAAGAAAATAATTATAGGAGTAAATGGTGCATTTTTTTTTAAACTCAGTTTTACTAGAATGAATTTTTGGTTTTTTTAATCCCAAATTCATGAGAATGAAGAAAAAGTCATAATCTGACAAAAGTTCACCGATTAAAATGACATTTTACGGAGGAACAACTCGTTCATTGTAACATAAACGCTGACCCACAAAAAACGGCCGCATCATAGGAACGCTGTGTGAAGAAGGTGTTGCATTATTTAATTATATTCTACTTTTGTGATCAGTCCCGCCATGCTGGAGGTCTGCGCTCCCCCGAGTGCCGTCCTACAAGTCGTGTCACAGTGTCAAGTGTATCAATGCATGTTCATGAAATAAAAGTGACTGAAACCAAGAAAGACTTTCAAAGCGTTAATTTACCAGAGTGCA
Organism: Hippocampus kuda; assembly: GCA_901007745.1. Taxonomy (NCBI): domain Eukaryota; kingdom Metazoa; phylum Chordata; class Actinopteri; order Syngnathiformes; family Syngnathidae; genus Hippocampus; species Hippocampus kuda. The sequence goes on along the minus strand of CAAKHF010025290.1, from coordinate 61,677 downwards.
CGCATTTGTTCCCTAGCAAAAATAGCATTGCGAGGCTGGATCTCCGGTCAAACAGAACAAATGTTCCCAAATGTCTGTCGAAGGAATAAAAATTCAGGAATCTCCAGTGGCTTGCGTTGAGTTGTAGCCTGTACAAAGCGGAACCATCTAAGTAATCTGTGTGTGCACAAATCCAAAATTCATCCCCGACTGCACAACGCCAATTGCATTATAAACAGTCAGATAATGGTCCAATTCATCATCAATATTGTACGGTATAATTCAGTCAGATATGTCAGTTCTTTTATCAACAGGCTACAACGTCCTATGTGAAGTTGTGCAAAATCATCACCTGTAGCATGACATGGATTTGATCACTAAAGTTGAGGCATTTTACAAAAATAGCCTAATAAATTGCAAAATACAACATACAATAGGTAGACCGCATTCCCTTAAATTCAATAAGTAGCACCTTCATTGGTTAAAGTGCAAGCAATGCCAAAACTATTTTAAATACTCAATAATCATTATTCTGTTCTGGGAAGAAAAAAAAACTCCTTAACTCCGAAGATCAATCAACGCGGTCCGGCACCGTCAGTCGGCTCTACAAAGTTAGGTATCAGGTAATCAGATTGTTGCAGCGGGATTTAGATTAATTAATCCAAATGTTATAAAAACGCACCTGCAGCAGCAAGACAAACGTTTCTTCCCTCGCGCCCTCCTTGACATCTTCCGCCTTGCAGTCACCTTATTGGAGCTCAGCGGTCACATGACCGAGACACGCATTTATGGCAATAGCAGACAGAAATTTCATGTTGATTAATAAAACGACCTTTAGGGGGCTGGCTTTTACAAAAAAAAAAAAAAAAATTAAATCAAAAAATTAAACACCCTCACGGGAGTTTCCCCGCATCCTGTTCGGACCGCTGGAAATGACCAAATGGTTTCAAAGCAAGATGGCGGACTTGCTGTGTGCCTTCAGGCGGTCCTTAGTGGGACTTTGTTCAAGCCCACCAAATGTCATATTGAGAGAGAGAGAGAGAGAGAGAGAGAAAGAGAAAGAGAGAAAGAGAAAGAGAGAAAGAGAGAAAGAGAAAGAGAGAAAGAGAAAGAGAGAAAGAGAAAGAGTGAAAGAGAAAGAGAGAAAGAGAAAGAGAGAAAGAGAAAGAGAGAGAGAGAGATTTTGCATACGGGAAATTAGGATGAATAACAAGTGAGAAAGCAAATTTAAGAGGGCCTTGGAAATAATTGGAGAAGTCCCAGGCTGTGTTAACCCTCGCCTCCTCCCATCTGTGCGCACAATCAGCCACGATTGGAGTCAAGCGGCAACCCGTC
>CAAKHF010025290.1:46522-60343 GCA_901007745.1 Hippocampus kuda | reverse complement strand
TGTCTGTGTCTCACACACCACTTCTATTGCAGTCTCGTCTTCCTCATTCTCAGCATCTTCATTTGTATCCCTTTCCTGCTCTGTGTCCTCGCTCTGAAAATAAATGAATCCCGTGTCCTCTGACTCTCCCTCTCTGGTGCTTTCAACTTGCTCCTCTTCAGAACTCTCACCACCATCATCATCTGACTCTCTCTCTGTGTCTGGATCAATTTGTTTCTTTTTCAGATAGAAATATGATGTAATGTCCGTTTTTCTTTTCATTTTTAATGTTAAATGTTTAAGTGAAGAGGAATTATAATTAATAATGCTACTGTTGGGGGCTTGTTTCGTTTTGTGATTTTACATCGAAAATATAAATGGTGTGTCGAAAATAGCACTCGTGTCGTGGTAATTTCCTTCTCTCCTGACTGCTTCTCATTTTCCCGCTCATTTTTAAGTGGTGCAGCGCATTAAAGGGTCCGACTAGAATGTTAAGCCACGCACTTTGGTTCCACCTTACGCGTCAGCAACTCGGCGCGTCCGCGTCATCTACGGTCGGAGGGGGGGCCGCAGGGGGGGCCAGAGTCAGTGCTACAGGGGCACTGGCCACCGTTGGCCCCCCCCCAGAACCGCCACTGCCCACCAAATGTCATATTGATATTTTTTTTCTTTTGCATACGGGAAATTAGGATGAATAACAAGTGAGAAACAAAGAAAATTTAAGAGGGCCTTGGAAATAATTGGAGAAGTCCCAGGCTGCGTTAACCCTCGCCTCCTCCCATCTGTGCACACAATCAGCCACGATTGGAGTCAAGCGGCGACCCGTCCGTGCGGTGCCTTCAAGGGACGGACTGACGGCACGGGACCATTAATCATCCTGCGGCCCTAACAAACCAAAATGTCCTAATTAGGGAAACATATCTGTCAGCCTTTTTTGCCAGCTTGATTAATGATCATCGCGTGGGACCCATGACTTTGGATGCTGGCGTTCGCTGCGTGGCCTTTTATTAAAAATGAGATCCTTGACACTTGAAATTGTACTTTGACTTGAATATTAAAATACCATACAAAAACCGCTTGATTACGATCCTGAGGTTTCAGATCAAGTGCCTTGGAGGAAAGAAACATCTCAGAGGGGCCCTCGAGGACCGGACCCGGGTGGCCCTGTTTGAAACTTTTTAAACTGCGTATCGTCGACAATTTTGTGGTCGTTTTCTTTCGAGTATGATTTTGTTGTTCACGCGTGCGGCCGCCAATATTTACACAAGCAACAACAGCAAAATACTGAATAAAAACTTTATTTATAAACTTTGAACTTTAATTTAGAACAATAAATACAGCAATAACATAAGTAGAAACTTCCAATTATAAATAATCATAATACTGAACGGTGACTAAAGAACAACGGTGACCTCATCAGAGGAAAGTGCAAAATGCATGGCGGATTGGTCGGGACCCGACGAAGCTTCTGGGTCTGCATTCTGGGACCGTGGCACATGTCTGTGCGCTCTTTTGGGGGGGGGGGGGTGGCGGCCCATGGACCAAGGAAGACTTGTTGACAGCAAAATGAGTTCAAATCCTCTAACAAAAGTATCAGGCTGCATTCTCTGATTTCCCATCAAATCTGTCAGCAGACGACAGAGAAGCTAGCGGTTAGCTTCTGGGTTTGTTTTGGTTTATCCACCCGCAGCTTGATCAGACCTTTTCACTTATTGCCCACGAACTGGCCAGAGAAGTAAACATTGGATTCTTGCGCCACCTGACACGCTCCCAGTTTTTCCCACAACCTGAGCAGAACTCTTCTCGTCATGCCTCCGGATTTTCTGTGCAAACGATGGTACCTCATCAATTAATCGCTGTGAAAGGACTGGCTTTGAACCGGCGACCTTCTGTGTTTTGATTCTGCTTGGTGGTCTGCGCCCGGCGTATATTGTATCTGGCCACCTTCTGGAAATGGACTCTGGTCAAAACTCTACATTGTAAGGGCAGTTTTTCCACAAAACTCAGAAGAACCGTTCATGTCTAGTTTCAGTTCTGGTGTGAAAACATTTTTGTCCCACGAGCAGAGCAGAACTCTCCTCTCGGGAAGTTTTCAGTAAAGCACAGCGCAGTAATCAGCAGCGAAAAACTTCATCGGCTCAGATCCAGTTCCCTCCTTGAGCTGGATTTTGGGGCCTGGCCCCAAGAGTTCTTGATCCACCCGGAGCCTCGTCGATGTGGTTGTCGCACGGCTCCTGAGCCGCCTTCAGGACCTTGTTGACCTCGGCCAGCCAGTCTTTCAGGCCGACGATGACTTTCCAGCCGTAGGACTTCTTGGCCCAACTGTGATTGTGGCTCTGGTGCGGAGGCTCTACCGTTGTCAGCGCCACCTCCGGGTAGACCCGCTGGGCCAAGAGCACCAACATATTCGTTTGGCTGAAAAGGCTCCATTTGACCTGGTTCAGAGGCTCGGCCACGTTGATCGGGTTGCCCCAGTCTCCAACTTGGTACTCTTTCACCTTCTCGATATGCAGGTTGAACACCACGTTATGAGCGTAGATGCCCTGAAGCTGCTCGGAGAAGTTGGAGCCCCTCACGGTGTAGTCGGGGACATTGGGAGGCACGCCGCTCAGCCCGTGAAAGTCCATCTGGGAGGGGGAAGGAGGACAGACGGGTGAGCGTGCATTTGTTAAAACAACGCTCATATTATAAGGGACCGTAGGTGTTTCCTGCAATAAGTGTTCAAAAATGCCCAGTAAAAAAAAAAATAAAGTCTCGTTTTCCGAACCTTCAAACTTAACTTGCGTACGTTCAAGGAACATAAGTTTCTATTGCTTGATGATTCATGTTTTATTACAGTCTCATTTTCGAAGAGCCTCAGAGAGCCGAGGCGCCGATCGACTCGCTTGGCTTTCAAAAGACTTTCAGACGGGACTTGAAAAACAGGAAGCTCGATCTTGTGGGATAACTACAACGAGCATCGCCATTGTGAAATGACCAGTAACCTGATTACTAAACCGCAGCGTGTTCGGCAGTGTGAGACAGCAAAAACAGCTGTAGCGAGACGGTGGCTCAATCGTGGATTGTAAATGCTGTCACACAGTACTCGAGAACCGCTGGCATGGCCAAGAATAACAAAGCGAGGTGACGTCGTTTCCCGTGACGTATTGCGGTAGGCTCGCAATTTGGGCAAACGTCCTCTCCGAACCCTGACGTCAAATGCAACAGGTAGCATCTCTCCTCTGACCACTTGAAACATTTCCCAGTCTCGGGGAAAAAAAAAAAAAAAAGAAGTCATCCAACACCTACCACGCGTAAGTTAGAATTTAATGCAGCAAAAATGAGGAATATTAAAGATAACAGTGTGGTGGTATTGAGTGGTAGAACCTGGTCGAAGCACTCAAACCACCAGCGTATGTCACCGGAAGGCAGCATATTACTCTGTGTCGGGGGGAGCGAGGTGGGACGGGAGGGACTGAGTGGAGCAAGCACATTTTGGAGGCAAAAGGGGTGCTGTATTTTTGTTGTTCAAATATTACATTTTAGCCAAGCAATGTATGATGATATGCTTCTTTTCCAGCAGGGTTTTAAAGGACATACACTAAAAACACATTTTATAAAAATCTCGTAAATTTGAGGGGTGCCGGGATTCATTTTTGTGGGTGTGGGTTTTTAAATCACATACACTAAAAACAAATTTTGTAAAAATCTCATACATTTGCAGGGTGCCGGGATTCCTTTTTTGTGGGGGTGGTTTTTTAAAAGACATACTGTACACTAAAAACATATTAAAAAACTCACATTTGCAGGGTGCCGGGATTCCTTTTTTGTGGGTGTGGGTTTTTAAAAGACATACTGTACACTAAAAACATATTAAAAAACTCACATTTGCAGGGTGCCGGGATTCCTTTTTTGTGGGGGTGGTTTTTTAAAAGACATACTGTACACTAAAAACATATTAAAAAACTCACATTTGCAGGGTGCCGGGATTCCTTTTTTGTGGGTGTGGGTTTTTAAATCACATACACTAAAAACAAATTTTGTAAAAATCTCATACATTTGCAGGGTGCCGGGATTCCTTTTTTGTGGGGGTGGTTTTTTAAAAGACATACTGTACACTAAAAACATATTAAAAAACTCACATTTGCAGGGTGCCGGGATTCCTTTTTTGTGGGTGTGGGTTTTTAAATCACATACACTAAAAACTATTTTTTTAAAAATATCGTAAATTTGCGGGGTGCCGGGATTCATTTTTGTGGGTGTGGGTTTTTAAAGGACATACACAAAAAAACAATTTTTTAAAAAAATCTCGTAAATTTGCGGGGTGCCAGGATTCATTTTTGTGGGGCGCTCGAGCACCCACAAAAATGATCTGGAAAGGCCAAAGCAAGGACACTTACATATTCGTCGAGCAGGTGCTCCGTTTCAAGGCCGAGCGTGAGGGTGATAAGCTTGAGTTTGGAGAAGGCGTCCTGGCAAGAGATGGCGGCGAGGAGCGCCGGGCGACATTGAAGCGCCACCAGCGTCACCAGCAGCGCTGCGCAAAAGAGCAAACTGGTTACTTCAGTCGTCAAGCACTGGAGGCCATCCCACGTCAAGTGCAAAACCACTCAATCACGTACAAAAGACCAGCAGAGGCTTTTCGTCTTTTCATGTGCCAAATACGATACCCCCTTCAAAAAAATTTCAAAAGTCTTAACAGCGGGTAACAGCTGAAGTAATTCACTGGGTGGCCAGCAAAATGTTCGTGCAAAATTTCAATTAAAACACCCTGAAAAGGGGTCAATCAAAATTAGAAAATGTGGATAAGAAAAATGTATTTACATAAATATAATTTTAAAATAAAAATACCAGAGTGCAGCAGCGGTCTTTTGAGTGCGGGAGCCATGGCTTCTGTTCTTCACGTTGCTCCTCACTGGTGTCTCGTGTCTTTTTATGAGGAAGCATCCTCATACCTTCATCGTCGTCATCCCCATCATCATACTGGACTGAACACACCCACAGCTGACACACTCGGAAAAGTTCACCCTTGCAACACGTGTCAAGCGAACGTTTGACTGACACATCAGCGTCGTCCGCCCTCCCTCGCACAGGAGATCCCAAAATTCACTCTCAAATCTAAAAATATACCCAGCCATGCTTCATATATTGTCTTTTGGGTTGCTGCATTCTTTTCTAATATTTTCGGATATTTGGGGGAGGTGGGGTATATTTTATATGTGTGTATAATTTTTTTCCCCCAGGAATTTAAGCCCAAATGTTCTAATGTCGATTTTATTGATTCAAGTTATTGATTCAATGTTTTATTTTACTCATATTTTGTCTTCATATAGTTGGGGGGGGGGGCTATATTTCCCCTTCATATTTTTTTCACCTCAAAAGTGAAGTGTATTGTTTTCTGATATTTTATTTTTTGTTTAATCTTTTTTAGTAGTTTTTCCTTTCATTTTTGAGTTTTGTTTTCAAATGACAGTCTATATCCTTCCCCGAATTAATTTTTGGAATTCTTTATTGGAGACATTTTTTTTATGTCCCTGATAAATTTGGGGGGGGGGGGAGAGGAAAAAGCCACCTCAATTTTTAATGTTTTTAAACATTTTATTTTTATGACCATGATGTTGCGTAACAGTCGAGCTAGTACAAAAAATGTACCCCAAAAGTATCCGAGGTGATAGTCTCCAAACGTTTTTAGCAAGTTATTGACCAAGTAACAGGTGTTTCTGTTTCTTTTTTTTTTTTTTTAACTTCCTGACAAAACGCTGAGCCATTCAAAAGACGCTTTGCCTCAGGGCGTTGAGGACGCTATCTGCATTTTCGGGAGGACTGCGTCTAAAAAAGCGGACAAAACAAAATGTCAGTGGGCAATGGCTAGAGCGAGAAGTGCTTGTGGCGTCCGAGGAGGCTGTGAGGGGCTCCGAGCTCAGCCGGTGGTCGGGTCCGTCCGTTGCTTGTGCAGCATGTCGCTCACACGAGTGATGTCCTCTTCGGGGACCTCAACAAACAAACACAAGCACACACCCAATGATTTCGTTTTGTTTTTGGGTCAAAACAGCAGTTTTTTTAATCGGAAAAAAAAACAAACCCTTTCTTTTAATTCAATCCCAGGCTCGAAATCTGAATTTTTGTTCACAATCTTAACTTTGGCTTCAAACCCTACTTTGAAACAGTAACCCCGGCTTGAAACCCTAACCCTTAATTTAAAATCTGATTGGCAAAAATCGGCCATTTTTTGGGGCAGAATCAAAAAGCTTTTTTTTTTCGGGGAGGGGTGATAGTTTGAATGTAATTTTCTGTGTTTTATTTTGTAATATGTTATTGTGAACGTTTTGGGGGGTTTTGCTGATTTTTAAAGCGCTAATATTGGCCAATTCATATGCTGGGCTCATGTTAAAAATCAGATTATTCCAGGTCAAATATTCATTTGAATATCATTTTGTCTGCATTCCATTGTAATGTGTTCCTGTTTAGAAATTAGAATAAAAAAGAAATTGTAAATTCAAATTCTAAAATTTATTTTAAAAATTGGCCCATTTTTTGTTGTTGTTGTTACACATCCTTCCTGAATTTTAAAGACGTAATTTTGGCCAACTAATCTGTTGATCTGATGTTCGAAAGATGATTTTGGAGGGCAATGTTTGTAGGAATGTCACTTTATTTTTTTATGTTGTAATGTGTTATTTGGTCATGAAAAAAAAAAACTCCAAAAATTGTCTTTTTTGTTGTTGTTGTTGGAGGTTTGTGCCGATTTTAAACGAGTTAATATCAGCCGATTACTCCATGGGGCACGTGCTTCTGACCCAAATTTAAAACCCGAACCCGTGGGGACCCGTTAAGAGTTTTGAGTGACGCGAAACTCAGGACAAAACGAAGAACCGCGCCGCTCTGCAAGCAACATTTGCTTGGCGAATGCCGCCTTGGTGAAAACTTGTCTGCCTGGGACGAGAGTGAGTGGAAAACACACCAACATGCACAAAGGGTCAAGGGTTAACACATCACTTCACTCTTTAATTTCAGTGGAATTAAAAAAATACTCTTGACTAATCGGCTAATTTGACCCCTCCCGCTTGTGTTTGAATTGTAACCGGGGATGACGAGATAACGTGACTCACGCACGCTCATCGATTTCTTCCACTTTGCGACTTTGTTGGAGTGCACGGTGAGGGGCAACCTCGACTTTGTTTCACCTCGGTCGTTGCGACAGACGGAAAACTGCAACGGCTTCCGCGGGGGAGGGGGTTCATCGCTTGTATTTATGACAATGCGCTAAATGTGCTAAGATTAGCCGACTCAGTGGTAAAAATACACACAGCGACCCGCTTACTGTCATCGTACTGCTCAGGTCTTGCGACAGTCGCTTGGCTGGGAAAAAAAAAAAAAGAAAAAAATTGAGATCTTCCCTCAACGTAACAACACGCAGCAGAAAAAAAAGTAGGTCTTTTCTTGGCAGACATCAAAGACAATTTTGTCTTCAACGAACCACATGGTTTTGTCGTTTGCAAAAATATTTCAAATAAATTAACATGCGTTCCTGCCAACATCAAATACAACTGACCAGACCTATTCCCATACATCAATTATCTGAATTGAATGTTAATGAGGTTAAAGAACATGTTTGTTTGTTTTTTTTTTGCAATCATCAAAATCTTCCGAATGATGATGCATGTGAACGTCAGAGACATGTTGGGCCTCCTTGAACACAGCCATTTTGTTGACATCAAAGACCAATTAGTCTTCAATGAGCGACGCTTGCTTTTTGAAAATGAGATTAAGATCCGAGTTTTTGTGAACGTCAAAGACTTGAGTCTTCAATGAGCCAACGTACATGATCAAAGACAGGCTTGTCTTGGATGAAGCAAACATGCAAGGTTTTGTGAACATCAAAGGTGATTCAATGACCAGACCGATTCAGTTTTGTAAAAACAACAAAAACACCTAAGACAGTTTAGCCCCAATGAACTGAACATACGCGTTTGGTGAACACCAAAGACAATTTAGTTCTCAACATTTGTTAACTTCAATGAATGAGTCCAACCAATCTAACATGGCCTGTTTTTCAAACCAACGAAGCCAGCCAACTCCGACTTTTCAACAAGCACAATGCAAGTTTTTTTGTTCACATCAAAAAATGCTTTCAACTCAGATAACTCATCTTCTTGTTATCAAAGACAATATCATCCACAATGAGCCATATGCACATTTTTTCAGAAACATCAAAGACCATCCATCCATCCATGCATGGATGGATCAAAGACAGTGTCATCAACAAACCGCATGTTCAACAAACACGTTTTCCCCCTAACTTACCATTTTTTTTTCACATCAATGGCGATTCATCCTACTACACACGTAACTGATATGTATTTTTTGTAAACATCAAAGACAGCTGAGGTTTTATTTTTTTTTGTTTTTTACTCGGCGCCTGCTGCTGAGTCAATGCCGCGGAAGCATGAACGCTCCCGGATGACAAAGCGGAAGGAAGCCTTAAATAAGAGTGATCTGTGTTTTTGAGTCACACGACACAGGATTGGTCAGCGGTCGGCCGGCGGGCGGGGTATCGGCATCCACTCACCAGAGCGTGGTCGAAACTGAAGGTGCTGATGTAGTAGGCGGAGATGTCGCAGTCGGCCAGCGGCTGTGAGATCTGCGCCACGATGCCGCACTCGTCTGAAAGAAGCCACAGCGCCACGTCTCGCTCGGGAGGCCATTTTGAAAACACCGACCGGTTAACGAGAGCGGTCACTCACCGAAGCCGAGCGGTTGTCCGCCAATGCGCACCATCCTCCACAGTTCCCCTGACGAGCTGGTGAAGAGGAGGTCGGCGGGGAAGCTGTGACATCAAAAACATCAAGTTTGAGTCTAGTGGGCAAACTTACGCAAACATCAAAGACGCTTTGGGAACATCTAAGACCATTTAGACGTTCAAACGCATCACTTTGGAATTCTCTCTGTTTCTATAAAGACCATTTTGAATCTTCCCTGACTAACATATATATTTATGTGAGCATCAAAGACACTTTAGAGTTTTCTGGAAAGCTAACGTGCATTTTGGGGAAACGCTGTACCAAAGACAATGTACCGAAAAGGCATGTCAGCATTAAACATCAAAAACAAATTGTAAATATCCTGAAACCCTAAATGCACATGCTATTCTTTTTTTTTTATTTTTTTATTTCAACTCGTCATTGAACCTAATACTGTATACATCTTTGTTGGCATCAAAAACACAACAATTTTTCGTGAAAATCCGAATTCATCTTCCATTTTACATTTCATCACGGGACTGAGACAGGACAGTATATATATTTTAAAAAAAAGTTCACTGCAGCAGACGGCAGCGGGGGGGTTTTTCAGATTTGGCAGCTTTCAGGTCACGACAGCGACGGTCGCACTTACCGTCTTTGAGCGTCCGTGTCCATGACCAGCGAGACGTAACCGTCAATAAGGGAGAAGGAGAAGAACTTGATCTGGTCCAAGTCTGTGCTGGAAGACGTTGCCTCGTCTTGTTTGGGGCTAGGCAAACACAAAAGTCCCTTTGGTATCACTCTGCCACCAAATACATTTGACCAGTTTCACTCTGCGACATGAAATTTGGTGGCCATGACCATCATGAGTAGACCCACAAAAAACGTCTCCTGAACTAAACCTTGGAACGACACATCAGGTCTGCCATTTTGGTCCCAAGGGATTTCATTTAAGGGGAATACTCCTTTTTGAATGAGTGGACCCACAAAAAAGTTTCATGAAGCCAGGCCCAGAAGGACTCGGGAAGTCTGTCGTTTTGCTTTGGAATCTGCCTTTTTGGCTCAATTTGGCCATTTTGGGGACACGACTTCAAAAACAAACTTGTCCAAGAGATTTTCCTTAAATTCAGCTCCTTGGCAGGTTTCCCTTAGTAACATCAAATTTGTAACCAACACGAGTAGGCGCACAAAAAAAAATTATTGCCTGACAAAACACCGAGAAGTCTTCCATTTTGGTTTGAAGCAACCACCTCAGCCAAAAATTAGCTTGGTAGCACAGACTGAATTTTTCAAATGTATACCCATCCCCTGAAACTTATTTGATTTAGCAACATGAAATTTGGTCAACGTGTCTATCACGAGTAGACTCAAAAATAGTTACAAGCCCCCTTGCTGTGAAACACAAATCTGATCCACGACTCAAACATTGTTTTGGTTCGCACCCATAGCTACCAGCCACATTATTAAGAGCACATGCATTTCCTCTGCCGCCACACGGAAGGCCTTGAGCTACAGCGCCACCATGTGTTCTGACAACGGCATTGCAGTCCATCTGTATCTGACCTTCCGGAGTAGAAGAGCACGTCGATGAGCGTGGTGGCAATGGATGGCAGCGTATCCGGGTCCAGGGACATGATGCAGAAGCGGTTGTGAGGGATGAGCACTGGGTGAAGGGTGGCCGGCACGGCTGCGAACGAAGCAAGACGTGGAGGTCGCTCACGTGGTCACTTTGCTTTCATTTCCGATCATCATTTTTGCCCAAATAACACAATGTCATCATCGAGCCCTTGAACTGCATCATGCTCTAAATTATTTACAAAGGGCTACCGACAAAAAAAAAAAAAAGAAATAAGAAAAATGAAACAAACATCAAAACACAAAAAGTGGATTTTATTATCGTTCTTTGGCTCAGGGTGAAAACAATTTAAAATGAAACAAAATGTTAAAATTAGAGCAGGGAAATTGGCTTTGTTTTTTGCAGGTCTTGGCTTAAATATTAAATTGGTTGGGATTTGTGTGCGGCTCACAAGCTTGGTGCTACCGAGCATTGCTAAAGCTGCATTGAGCTGCCATAAAAAGAAATTATATTTCTTTTTTTTTTTTCAAAGCAACCAAACAAAGTGGAGACTTGGAATGAATCGTTAACCTTCTTTGCCGTTGTTGTGCAGGCCGTTGGCGATGTCGTGGCCACGAACGAGGAGCGACTCTCCTCCGACTTCACGGAAGATGTTGAACTCCTCCAGAGTGCCCACCACCACCGGCAGGTCCTTCTCTCGCACCTGTGCAAAAAAAAAAAAAAAAAAAAAACACACAAAAAAAAAAATACCAATTTAAAAAGAATACATGTCTCGATTTCTAATTTCATATTAAAAAATGTGATTGTTTGGGTAAGTTTTTTTTGGGGTGGGTAGGTTATTTTTTCTTAATTGCATCTGTCTTTTATTTGCTTCCTCCCCTTGCTGCGGTCCCAACCCCGTTTGGAGACGCACGCGCGGGCTGACCAGGATGAAGTCGGTCTGATAGGTGGACAGCATGAAGACGGAGACGTGCTGGCGGGCCAGCGGCGCGATGACCGACTCGGCAATCTTGGTGACGCCCACCGCCTGCGAGCCGAGCGAGGTGGTGGCGTCAGAGAGCACGTTGAGCGGCAGCCACACCGAGCCCTCCGCCTGCAGCTGCGACGAGGCCTCCAGCTCTGCCCGCACAATCAAAAAAAGTCATCATTCATCATTGAGCTCATCGACTCCTAACCAGTCATATTAGAAAGTACAGAAATACCACGAGCAGGGCAGATTGTTTCACAAACAGGAGGAATCGAAATGTAAAGTAAGAAACTCTTTGGAAGGACAACGTGGCATTTGGGGGTTTTATTTTTTGGAGCCGCAGATAAAAACTGAGCCAAAGATTGAAACGGGTGAATAATTGGATTGAAAATATTTCCATTGAACATGAGATTACTCGTGCCATTCACTGTGAAGTGCACATATCTAAATGTGACACAAGTAGAATATTTGCATGCACATTCAAACGAATAACCGCACAGTTTTCAATGAGACAGAATAGATGGAAAAAAATCCAAATGATCAATTAAAAAATATGAATGGATGATCAGAATCATACATTGTTCCAGCGCTATTTGAATCCAATATTAATCAATAATCATTTCAATTACTACAGTATTATTATCCAGATTTATAGAAAAACACAAACTACAAGTAAAGTGGTTTTTTTTTCTTCTTAGTACCTTTGAAGCCTTCCTCATCCAACACGACGGTGTAGTTCTCGGGGGTCTCGGTCATACTGAAGAACTTGCATCTGAAAGCAGGGGGGGGGGTTTGTATTACAAAATGGCAAAAAACTTGTGTCTATGGATACACACACATTCACACTTTAGCATTCCCTCAGTCGGAAGTCCATGTCACCGTTTTTCAATTACATACTGTTCTCCATTTAAATTCAGATCATCTCAGAGCAGAATGTCAAAATGAACGAGCATAGATGAGAAGTTAGGGCGTCTGGAAATTTTCATGGTGTTTGTTGTTGTTGTTTTTTGTACGTTATTTCCATAGCCTGTCACTTCCGCACTTGCAATCACTGCCCACCGTCCGCAGTGATTGCAAGTGTTTCAAAATGTTCAACCAAAATGGGCTTTTAAGAACAATAGATAAGACAAAAAATATTATTCAGACACTGTAAGAGTGTGCCAATCCTTTGTGTTTTTTACAATCCAACAAACTTCACTTATCGTCCTCACAATCGATAACATAATACTAAAACACGATAACAGACATCGCTTTCTGTTGGTGCAAAATGCAGGATTAAAGAGGATACCACTTTCAATATTCAGCAAAATCGAGGCTGATCTTGAACCAAATTCTATTTTCACTCTTCTTCCTTCCAATTCACCGTGTCAAATTAGTGTGTCACCATCTAGTGGGCAACAGTTGAATAACAGCCAAACTAAACGGAAGGTAGAACAATAGTTATTAAAAAAAAGTGATAGGGGGAGCGTAGCATTTTCCACAGTTTTTTTTTCTTTTAATATTGAAAGAAATATGTTAATAGATGAATCCATGGCCACCATACCCCAAGTATGTGAGGCTAAACTGTACCATCGAATCCGATTCAAAATGTTTGCTCATAAATGCGTGATAGAGCGGGGGAAAAAAAGTGAACAACAACATTGGCCTTCAGGCCTATCTGGGCCATACAGCATGGCAGAAGGGATATCCACGAATTGTTGCAGGGTTTGACGCTGGAAACAGCCAAAAGAAAACATTTGTTGTGGCCTTTGTTTTTTGTGGGGGGTTTTCTACCCACTGAGATGAAAGGACGCCCTAGCCTCCTGTTCTTGCACCGCCCGAACGACTGCTGACTCGGCGAAGCCAAGTCATTGTCGTCGCCGCCGCCACTGTGCGACCGGACACACAACACACGATAGAGCGGCTGCGCTAGCTACGGCACTGCATTGTGTTACTTCCTGTTGACCCTTCACCTTCCTTTTGTGTCCAAGTGTGATGATAGCCATAGAACAGGAAATGGGACGGACTGCACTTGCACAATACAACCAGTACAGGTCGTACAGATTTGAATTAGATCGCCGCATCATCTACCAAGTACAGTTGTTGGATGTTTTAGAATTACCAGAATAACTATGTTCATGTCCATTAGCCTGTCTGTGGAGTTTCAAATCTTATGTTAGCGTTCAGCCAGTTTGATTTGGTTGACCCTTTTGGTCTCACTGGGATAAAAAAACCTGGAAAGTTTGGTGATTTTTTTTTTTTAAACAACATGAAAGCTCTGAAATTGGGATTAGTCTTCACAAGGGAATTTCAGGAGGACCTTGGAGGACTCTTTTTTTATGACACGTCACTCAACTTTTACTTTGTCAATATAACAACAAACAGAATAAATATATTCAAGCCAGCAGTTTGGTGACATCATCACAAACAAAGATTACACATTAACATAATTACATTCAAGTACATAAGTCAAGTCAACTGTATATGTATAATATATATATATATATATATATATATATATATATATATATATATATATAAAGTATATGGAGACATTATTGTCAGACTTGGGAGTTATGTCAAAAATCTTTTGCCCTCAT
>CAAKHF010025290.1:31136-46307 GCA_901007745.1 Hippocampus kuda | reverse complement strand
AATTATATATAAAAAAAAAAATATATATATATATATATATATATATATATATATATATATATATATATATATATATATATATATATATATATATATATATATATATATATAAAGTATATGGAGACATTATTGTCAGACTTGGGAGTTATGTCAAAAATCTTTTGCCCTCATCTCCAAATTAGCGACTCGATGTATCAATATGGGGCAAAAAAAAAAAAACTTTAAACACAGGACGGTTTAAAAATGGCTCCGTGAATATAAAATGTCCACAACAGAATAAAAAGCCCAACAATATTCAAATTTCTGTAACTTGCTATCAAAACAAGTGACAAGCATGAGCTCATTACCGAATGGAGGCGCGTTCATTGCACAACGCCCACGTCAGCCAATGGGAATCAGTAGGCGGGGTCTCAACTACGTTCAGGTGTGCAACGTGCTGAAACTACTGCATTCGCGTCTGCTCAGTAGTTGGAAATTTCCAAATTCAGGCGGGGACAACGCACAAGCCTGTCAGCTTCAGCAAGAACGTAAAGTGGACCCCCACCTCCCCAAAGTTTAACTTAGTGGGGAAAATAAAAAATACCTCGAAAATTAAACAAAACCTGGTCATCGTTGTGACTACACAGCGATGTGCGAATGACGAGAGCCGGTTCAGAGCACAAATCGCCCAGGTATGGGGAACGCAGCACGGGTGGTCCTTGCCTTATAAAAAGAGGTTACCACATGCAAAACACATTTAGATCTCGGTAGGTTATCCGTTGTCAATCGAAATTGGTCCTTTTGTCAACATGACACGGCGCAATATGCATACTGACGCAATTTCTCCCAAACGAGGCAATGTTCCGAGTGGAGGATGTCAATGAGCCCCCGCTTACCGTGTCCGGTGGCGGAGGAATATCAGCTTGATCAGCGGATGCGTGAAATGCGCCAGGCCGCTTTTGGTGATGCTGGTGACCCGCAGCCGGTGGTCCAGTATGTGCAGCTCCATGTCCACTTGAAAACGCTTGTTAGCACTTGACACCCACCACAACGACTAACTGTCCGTACCCACACGTACACTCGCACTGCTCAGGACGAAAAACATCCCACAAGCCCAGCCCCGCGCAACAACTGTGTATTCAAATGAGTCTAACAGCAGACACGCCCTCTTTTCTTAAAGCTACAGTGTACCAATTGCGCGCTTGTTCAGCGTCACGAAATTTGCTGGCCCCCCGACGGCCAAATTTCAAGTTGTTTAGTGAAACATTAGGTCGAGATCTGACCCTCTGGAGGAAATTGGTCAAGACATGATGGCAACGTGGCCTGTCGCACAGCTTTTATTTTGACGGACACTCTCCAGCATCTGTAAACTCAGAAGTGGAATTCATTGTGGAAAAACAAATAGAAATAGCATAATTAAGCTTTTAAGACAAACACACACACACACACACACACACAAATTACAGCCAAGTTTTCATTGAGACCACACAACCATTATACTAATGATTTCCCTGAAAGGCACCTATTTTGACATCAAGATTCATATAACAGGAGTGTGCCTGACTTGTGCAGATACATTCGCTTGTCACTTTTTTAGGTACACCCGCATAATGCAATGAGATCCAATGTGAGAGGTCACAAAAAAAAAAATGCTCATTTGAAAGGTATTAATTGAACAGGATATTTTTTTTGTAGACATCATAGCAGTCAGACAATTTTGACTTTTCACACACACTTCACGATCATAATGTTGTTTTTGTGCTCAGGCCAAAAGTTCTTCCTAATATAAAAGTATTGCTTGGGTACCATCTTGTGGCACCAAAGAACTATGTTGACTTGAGGAGAGGAGCTTCATCTAGACAGGCAATTGCACTCACTACTATAAAGGTAGTACTTTGTTAGCCTGTGAGTGGGTATCAATTACACGTGGAACACTGTTTCTGTATGACAACTATTGGAAGTCATTAAATGGCGGAGGTGTACCTAATGTTGTGGCCCAACAGTGTGGAAACAGTGTTGTTGTTTCCTGCTGCTGCTGTTGTCTTTGTTTTAAAGTTTATGTCGTTATTGTAATGGAGAACTGGAGGTGGGAATCATTATCCTGGACTCCATGCTCCTGATGAGAGGCACTGCAATAAACACACAATATCCATGCAAAAAGGTAAGCAGAGCTACAGGATTAGCACAGATTCATGTTAGCTTCTGATAAACAACATGCGTCAACAGGAGCATGTAGCTCGCCTGGCTGGCTAAGTTCGCTCGCACCTCAGATTGTATCGAGGCCTGACGATGCTAGCATGATGTCCGCATTATGAGCTACGAACGCAAGGTGCATCGCAGTCCTACCCGTGTAGTACACGTTGGCGTCCCATCCCTCCTTGCGCCACGCCGAGTTCCTGGTTTCATCTCGAGACTGAAGGCTTTCATATGCTGCGACATGAACACAAAAGAAGAATAAAAAAAAAAAGCGCCATTTTGAGTCCGGAAATAACCCTGCTAACTGTCGTTGACTTATCAAGTTAGCCAGCCAGGGGCACTGTACTCAGCGCCCCACCGTGGCCCTATCCAGAGCATTGAAAGGGAGCTACTGCATGTGTCCAACTTTTAACGAGACTTTATATGTCAAAATGTGTCTGCCCCAAACCAGAAGAAATATTTTACAAAACCAGACAACATAAATCGAACTAAACAGCTTTACTCATCATCAACCATATACCATTTATCCTGCTCGTTTAAAAACAGTAATCTCCGGTCGAAACAATCCTGTTCCTTCCCCGTGAGTCGTCCTCAGAGGGGCGAGTGGTCTTCCTTTAGTGTAGTTGTCCGCTCACCCCATAAGTGATGGACGACGTACAAGTCGCCGACCTGCGAGAAGAAGCCACCCACGGCCTCGTTGTTCTCCTGCCGGTATTTGATGGCCCTCGCCCTGGTCACGACACAGATGAAGGCCAAATGGTGGTCATGGAGCAGGAGGTTTGTGTTTTGCTCACGTCAGGCAAGAATGAGGAGGGGTTGGGGGGGCCGGCGCTTACCAATGGTTGCCCCACTCGATCATGGTCCCTGGCTTGAAGCAGAAACAAGCATTAAAAAAAAACAAGATGTCAAAATTGGACCTGTAACAAGTGTGTGTTTCTTTAAGGCCACCGCAATAAAATTTCAAGACCTCCCATTCCCAAAATGGGACCACTCGCAGTGAAAGTCATTTTTACAATGACACATTTTTTTTCCACTGCGACGAGATTGTCAGTCCAACACAAGAAGTGAAGCTACCTTGAGGGAGTAGCTCCTCATTTCATAGATGTTGGGTCCTGGTCTAGGAAGGGGTTCATTCCAAAAACTGAACTCCAACAGCAGCTGATTCCTCCTGGAATGCAGCATTTTTGCTCTCTCTCTGCGGGATTCCAAATATTCCTGCCGACAAACAAGCAGGTGTGTTGTCATGGCAACAGCCAACATGCCACAGTTATCACTGATTGTAATCTTTTTTTTTTTAAGCGTCGTCGTGGTGTTACCTTGTTGACTTTGAGCTTGTTGAGGCATTCCGTCAGGGCAGGGTAGCCCCCCCTGTAACGCCACAGGTGCACTGCAGAGAAGCCAAGAGACGATTTTAACCAGCGCTGCAACAAATCTTGAAATGGCCTCGCCCCATTTTAACTCTCTGAGCTCCTCCGCCCCTGCCCGGTGCCTCAGGTCTGCGGAACGGACACTATTAGAGGTACCGAGAACTACGCGGAGGATGAAGGGGCAATCGGGGGGGCCGGGCCTTTTTCGTTGCTGCCCCACTCCCGTCTTTGGAATGACCTCCCACTGAACGTTCGGCAAGCCTCCTCGCTGCCCATCTTTCAAACTTGTCTTAAAACTCATTTTTATCCTCTGGTTTTTGACTCAGCATGAGACTTGATTTTTAGTTTGACTGTTTTTGTGCTTTCTACTGTCTTTGTTATTCATGTATTGTTTGTTGTTGCTATAAATTATTTTTGCTGCAGGTACAGCACTTTGTATACGGCTGTGTTTTTCCCCCCTAAGTGCTCCATAAATACAGTTGAGAATATCAAATAAAATGCCGAAGGGGCTTATCTGGGGCTCCACAGATGAGTGATGCAATAAATACGATGAGTTGACTGAGCAGTGTACAAGGCCGAAAGGAGTCCGCATGCATTAATCCTCATGGCTGATCAGTTCGTCTTACTCAAATGTAGCGAAGCGAACCATTTTCGCTCGTTAGGGTCTAAAAAGAAAACATCCAGACTTTCAATCTTGAGGCAACCTAATACTGCACAAATCAAGGAAGATGTGACGCTGTTTACAACATTTCTGAGACGGTTTGATCGGAGATGAATTCTCCAGCTATTTTCACCACAGCATTTTAGAAAGCGTAAGAATAACAGATGAAGTGTCAAACTATTCAATTGATCCAATTGGCATGTTGCAAATATTTGCTCGGAAAATGAGAAAAAAACTTGATTGCACTTCAATCCCAAATGGACAATAATGAGGTCAAAGGGGAGCTGTTCTGTACCTGCTTGGTCCTGCTCACCATACCAGGTGTTCCAGCTTCCCACCACCTCACACGGATAATCGTCATCGTGATGGAGCCTCTTTTGCACCTCTGCCCTAAAAAAAATAAAAATCCAAATACCAACAGATGCCTTCAGACTTAAATGAATCAAACAAACAAGAAAATGTCACGACTCACTCCAAGTTGTTGTAAGCTTCCAGGCACTCCGGTTTCACATTGTGAACTGAAAAGTATCGAAAAATGGTTGCATAAAAAGACTTGTATGCATTTTTTTTCAACACAATTGTCTCATGACTTTCAGACTAAACAATAAACAAAGAAGTAAACAGTGTGCATTTAGATGCACCACAGAACTTTGCCGTGTATGAGAGTCTGCTAGCTGAATGCTAAGAGACAATAAAAAACGCCATAAACTAAACAAGCATCAATAGTGCTACAGGCGAACACAAACAGTGGAGCAACACATGTAGCCAGCGAATATAACATTAATCACAAGCATCTTTTTTATCCTCGCAAAAAAAAAAAAAACAACAACAAATATTGCTGCAGATTTGTTGTGACGGTCCGCTTCATATTAGGCAACCAAATGGTATGTGTATATTCTATCTATGTTTTTAATTAACTGCCCCCCTGTGGCCACAGTGCACACACACAAGTAGGAAGTCAATTTAATTCATTCATGAAATCATAATGGAAAAACCTGTTTTAATTATTTCCACTGTTTTGAATTATTTTCTTACTGGAAGATTTTAAAAGGCACAAAACTGTAAAGCGCCATTTTTCAGATTTAAAAACACGAGTGTTTATGTGAGCGTCTGGATGAAAGCTTTCTTGTACTGTACTGTAGCTCCTTGTGAGTGTTCTCATTTTGTATTTGTCAGTTTCACTGTGTGTCCCGTTTGGTAAATGCGGATTGTGGCTTTGACCACCTACGAGGGCATCACAGAACTTAAATGGCTCCATTATTTTTGTTTTCCACGTTACTTGAGCGGCGGCGGGCCTGAAGCTCTCTGGTGGCGACGGTGCGCCTACTACCTACATTGGATTTTGTACAGGTTGGTGGTCTCCTGCTTGGAGAGCAGGTTGGAGTGGGCATCTTTCCTGGCGTCCACTTTGTGCACCGACGAGGAGGCAGAACGGAACCAGCGTCCAACGGCGCTCTCGGAAAACTTCCTACGTGCCCGAACAACATGGGAGAAAGAAACATCTTGATTTTTATTGCGCACAGTGCCAGCTATCATCATAAAAAATGAAATAAACAATAAAAACAGCGAGAGGAGTCTTCATTTTCACTCTTTAAAAATAAGTCATCATTGTTTGAAAACTTGTGGGACTCCCTCGTACGGGTTTAAGGATGACACACGTACTGGGGCTCACATTGGACAGTCATCCATGTCGGTAACAACTCAAGTAAATATCATTCCACACACTGACTGACTCACCTGAGCCAACCTTCAAGTTTATAAGATTGTCCCACCTGCCCTTTCATCTGGAATGTTCTTTGGATTTTTCATCTTGAAAAAATTTCACAGCCACAACACTAACAAAGCCAATGAAGAGGCAACGTTTCCCTCGACGTTCAACCATAGTTACAAAGAAGGCTGCAAAGCATGCTGGGAAGTGAATAACCTTGACATCATATACTGTCCTGTTAAATGAAGAACAATAATTCAATCTCGTGAATTCTACGTTTTAATTGAGGACTATAATTAGCCACATTTTCCATCGAGGTGCGCTGCACGATAACAACCCAAAGCCAAAACAAAAACAAATATGGAGCATCATTGTAAAGTGAAGAGATAAGCGCCAGCTGCTTTGGCGTCGCTATACAGGACAAAGTTCGCAAGTCCAGCAAATAATTACATCGAGTTTGCTCTGCTCACGAAAAACAAATACCAATCAACTCTTTGCACGATTTAACATTAGGACGTATCGGACTTGAGAAAAATGACACGTCGTATTTTTTTTTCTCTAACCAAACGTCACCTATTAATAATTTAAGATGATAAATTAGATTTGGAACATGACGAAACGAAGCGGGGCGCTCACCTGGCCACGTGACTCACAGCAGAGTAACGGCACAACAACAGTCGTCCTCGGGACCGAACCGAGCCGCTCGTCGCCATGATGAGGATCCCGTCAAAGTTTTTTTTTTTGGAGGGGGCTCGCAGTCTTACATAGACGCGAAGAGTGTTGGTTAATGTTTAGTTTTGTTGTTATCAGCCGTTCGCCGGGGTGTGGGCGTGGCAGTGGTGGGCGTCTCGTGATGTGGCTTGCGCCAGTCGCAATCGATGGTCAGTCGATCAGACGCGACTCGTTGAT
The DNA here is from genome assembly GCA_901007745.1 of Hippocampus kuda. Taxonomy (NCBI): domain Eukaryota; kingdom Metazoa; phylum Chordata; class Actinopteri; order Syngnathiformes; family Syngnathidae; genus Hippocampus; species Hippocampus kuda. The sequence continues at coordinate 39,487 of CAAKHF010025290.1, read as the reverse complement.
CGCTGCGGTTGATTGTCTCGCCTTTTACTGGCCACGATGAATTGGAGATGAAACACTGGAGTCGCGATCGCTGTGTACACTCTGAGCTTGCACACGTCACCTTTTCATTTTTTGCATTGAATGAGTCTAAAACCAACGGTGTCAAACACATGGGCCGCGGGCCGAAACTGGCCCGTCACGGAGTCCAATTCAGCCGGACAGGATGATTTTGGCAAAGTGCAAAACTTAAAAGAACACGTTAAACTACAATTTTCCAAACATGTGTTGTTTCTAATTTTGTCCACTGGACTGCGAATGAGAGCGGAAAATGTCTGTCAAGGAAATGTTTGAGATCCACTTTTAGTGAACTTGACAGTATTTCTTGTTAGACCGTAATGCTGCGCAAAAAGTGTTGCATTACAATATCGTCGCGTTGGAGAAAAAAAAAAAACAACGTAGTTTACCACTGTAAAATGGACCCCATACCACCTTGCTACACCGTCTAAAATTAAAGTCATGACACGAAGAACTCGATTGAATCATTTTTTTTTAAAATTCAAACCATTTCCGTCACTAGTTCAGACTTTAATCATTGCACAGCTCATACAAAACAGAAGTCAGGCACAATAAATACTCTCACATCATTTTCAAGTAAAAATTAAAAGAAAAAAAAACAACAAGACCCACGTCCCCCTCTTCAACTCAAACCGCATTTAGCTCATCACAATCCACATTGGATGTACAAAGTGCTCAAAGGAACCGCCTTATTGTTCTATTAAACATTTAAAAACTGTATTCTATTTTTCGTTCCCACACATACAAACCCTCGACCGTAAAATTCAGTTCCCGAACTATTCATCCGGGAGGTAGTGACAACATTAGGCGCACACTTCTAAGAAGCTTTTCAGCACGACTGCATTTCAGAGAACGTAAAGAACCGAACCACTTCTGTGGCCAACTTGAGCAATGGATTCACGTCTGAATGTTATTCATCCGGGCCCTGATTTCCTTGACCCTTGGACTCTCTTTTGTGGTCGCCACATCAATGCCGTAGAAAGTTGTTTGGACGAACGTGTAGAAGTTGAATAAGGCCTCGTCGTAGGAGGCGCAAAACACAAAGTGAACCTTGAACAGCTCGTCAAAGGCACCCACGGCGGTCTGCGCCGCGCAGGGGAGGGCCTTCCGGTCCAGGATGACGTAAAACTTCTGAATTCTGCTCTTCTTTTCGCCAACGCAGAGGAGGAAAGGTTGTGCTGATCCAACACCCTTTAGGAACGCTGTCATGCTTGTGCCGACCTAAGAGGGATGACGCGGATATTAGCAAACGGATTTCTCATCTGATTTTTTTTTTTCTTCTTGATCGTTCTTTTGGAACAAGCGCAGTGTGGTATGAGTATCGCTAAGTTAAGTACCGCAACGTACGAGCTCGACAAAGTGACGTCAAAACCCACAGTCGCAACTTGACCGATTAAAATCGGCCTTTTGAATAAGCCCGGTTTGTTCAAAAGTGATCAGTCGGGAACGCCGACTGGGTCGGTCGATCAGCATCAAAGCGTACAGAGTCATTTACGTCGAATAAATTGCCTTTGACAGCTGCCTGACAGCTCTCGCCAGCGTCGCTAGTGCGGCCATGACTAAATGTTGGCGGCAGGCGCCGTACGATACAATGGCAGTGGAGTGAAGTCGGTAAATTAGCCATCGAACGTTATTTCCGGACGCCGTTGTGTCGTTACAGTTGGTAGCTAGTAGTTGGTAGCGAGTAGTATTTTGAACTTGGCCTTCTTGCCGCGTTGACGGCATCGGGCTTAGTATGAAGTTTTGTTGCTGCGGTGCCTGGGTACCGTCTACGCACTGGTCAACGTCCAAACAAGCTATCGTGGTACTTTGAGAGACCAAAATGTTTTACGTTGGTACGAGGCGCACCAAGCTGAAGGAGCATCGGGAAAAAAATACATGGAAAAGGTGTACTTGTGTCAATCCTTTGAATGAGATGAAGCGGCTGTTAAGTAGTGAGGAACAAAGCAGCAATGTCAGAGCAAACCTTCATGAACTTAAAAAGATGCTCAGCGGCTTCGGAGGCACTGATTTTGCCGTGCCTTTTCCCTTTTGCGGTCGGAGGTAAGAGATGAAGGAGCAAGAGGATGGCTGCCAAGTCGCTGTCCCATCCTAAGTGGAGTCACACGCATGCCAATCAATCAACGAAATCAAACGAAAGAACGCCGTTTCAAGCGCACATTGGCCAAGACTTACCGGAATCGCTCGATTGTTCCTGAGCAGAGAGAAGCTCGTCCGCTTGAGCGACGGGACGAAGGCTTTTGCAGACGGCGATGACCCTCGGCTTGTAGAAAGTCGGCCATCTTGCCACAAACTTGCCAGAGACGTCGTCTCCGAAGAGCGCGCCGAAGTCTTGCTCGATCTAACACAGAAAAGGCCTGTCAAAAAGAGCGCTGCGTTTCTCTCTCCGTTGCCATTTCAAGTTGGGCCCACATCAAGGGTCTTACAAGGCCCGGCGTGTCCAGAAATCGCGGGAAGTGATCCAAGACAAGGGAGGACTGGCCGAGGTCGCGTAACATCTTCTGCCTGTGCTCCAAGGTGGCCTTCATTTTCTCTCGGACGAGCGACGGCTCCGGCGAGTGCTTCATCGCCAATATCGCCTCCGCGCATTGGTCGCCCGAGAGCTGTCCGGACCTCGCGCCGAGTCGCAGAGTCTTTGGGCCGCCTTCCAAAGCGGGCCTGGCGCTCGTCTTGATTTGCTTTTCCAAAGCGGGCCTGGTGCTCGTCTTGGATTTGCTCGCGCTGTTGCGCTGGACCGTTTTCAGCCTGTAGGCCAGGTAACCTTGCCCGCTGCGACAGTCATAGTAATGCTCCTGCCGTCCAAAACAAATGCGCGGCAGCCCCAAAAAAAACAAACAAAAAAAAATTCAATAAATAAATGAAGATGACATCATCAAACAAGAAAGCACCGGAGGAGCGCTCGGGACTCACGAAACCCGTTGGTGAGGAGTGGTCTTTGAGATTGGGGAAGAGGGTGACAATTCCAAGGGCGTAGGTCATGCGCACGTCAACGGGAGGGACCCTCCTACAACGCGGCGCGTTCCAGGAAACAGAAAACAAGACAATTGACATTCCGTTGACGGATAGGCGAGCACTGAGCGGGACAATCTGGACAAAATCCCGCAAATGACCGACACTAATCGATGAGCAAATTCATCGAGAGTTTGATTTCTGCCGTCCTCCATGAAAGCGGACTGACTCGTTTCTTGCGTCATCCGAATCGAGCATTTTTGGAAGCCATCTGCTCTTCATTCGGCCCAAATTTTTGGCTGACCTTCAGACATGTTACGGATCAAAGCAGCAACGGAATCACACTTGATTTATCTTCGTGCAATTTGAACTCCACATCTGGGGTCCCTGATCGGACGCCAAGTGACGCACCCGTGAGCGTCCATCATGTCTTCCACCAAGATGTTGACGAGCTTCTTTCTCGTGCGATCCGACAGGCCCTGAGTTTTGTGGTACTCTTTGCAGATATCGTCGCCCCCTGCTTTGTGACAAAGAGCATCGTAAACCACCTGCAACACAAGTCCTGCGTCAGACAGACTCTTTTGGTGAAAAAAAATGAACAAATTATCAATAATAATAATAATAAAATGTGGCGGCCCAACATGGTCCAGGGGCAAAACTCACAGCTCTTGCACTGCCGCTGTCAGGCGGTCCCTCGGCAAGGCTCCTTTTGCGTCTTCTGCCGTCTACAATGAAGGCTGAAGTCGAATTCTCTGTTGGGCTCCTCGATGAAGATGACGCGTCCGGCTTTGTTGGTGTGACTGAGCAGGAGCAGGCCTCGGCTAACTTGTTCTCGGCTGAGGGGGACGGCGGAAGAAACTCATTGCAGTGACTCGAGGCTCTCCGCGCCGGCGCGACTCTTTCGTCGTGACGATTTCTTACCGGCGTGCCCAGTGGACACCTTGAACGACACCGGAGCAAATTTCAGTAGTTTGTCGAAGATATCCGCGTCCACGTCAACGCCGGAGGAATCCTTCAGGTCTACATGGGCTCCGTTGGGCAAATTAAATTTAGCTGAAACTAAAGACAAAAACAAGCTCACGTTCAATGAGGGCAATTTTACGGGGCGGGGCCAAGAATCACGCAGCGCGCGCTCAAGACAATCGAAACGCAATTTTGAAAGTCCCTCGCCGTTCGTTGCCTTGAAAAACATCTCAGGCGGCAAGAAACACCCGAATGCGAAGAAAAGAATTTTCCGTACGCGATTGGACTGATCGGGCAATTCAACCAAAAGCCGACACTGTCAACGAAATTAATCACTTGCAAGGCAACGCGCTTCGATTTCAAGTGGGGCCGTTCAACTGAAGAGTTGAAGTTTTGCTGCTGTGAAATTTGGATTTCCCGCATTTCGCAACAAAGACGACTTCCAGCCACCATCAACTTTTTTTGCTGATTTACGGGACATGACTGACCTTCTTGAATGAATTTGGAATAATCATAGCGGTCCTCCTGGACTGGGACTTGAACCCATTTCTGGACACCCCCGTGCTCCACTTGGACCAGCATTCCTTTGAAATACAAACAGGAAAAGTCCGCCTTTGACCGCGCCACATGCTGACAACGGCACGATACGAAGCTCAAGCGGAATCCGGGGGGGTGAGCGACCCGGCAACTTGCAACCCCGTCCGTGCTTGTCCGTTCTCTGCGTCAACACGTTGCTTTTGCTGCAACCGTAGCACGCGTATGATTTTCCAGGTATCCGTGTCCGAAAAACAAACAAATAAATAAATAATTAGATAGATAAATATTGAGTGTCCTCGCGTTTCTAATCCTACCTGCCTCAGTAAAGTTTTGACCACAAATAAAATGTTCTGTGTGTATGTGAGCAGTCCCTCCAGTTGTGTCTTTTTCAGAGCACTTGTGGTGTCTGCGGTCACCTTTGCAGTCGGCTTCGTTCACATCGGTGGTGTTGTCGCTGCGTGACGGTGGCGCTAAGACGTTTTCTGGAGGTGGTCCACCAGCGCGGTCTCCGCTTGGAACCAAATGCCGAGGAAGCTGTGAGCACTCTGGTGGTTTCTCTTCATCGTCGTCGCTGGTCACAAGGACAGCAGTTGGTGGCAACTTGCTGACATCGGCCTCCTCCTCCTCCTCTTCTTCTTTAACGCGGGGGAGCCGGCAACACTCCATATTGGAACTCTCCCCCTGCGCCTCAGGGGGAAGAACATCCGGGCAAGCAATCAGGAGCTGACCATCTGCAGGATGACAACAAGGTAAACGGTTGAGCAGTTGAGCTCGCATGCAGATGCTGTCAGGCAGGGTACACTCGGAGCTGGGGGGGGGGGGCAGTCAATCGCAGGGCACACAGAGACAAACAATCATTCGCGCTCACGATCACGCCTCGGGACAATTTTGGAGCGACCAATCAACCGACCATGCATGTCATCGCAAGATCGCAAGTAATTGTTGTCTTATAGTTCGGTTAGAGACATTCGAGTAAGCCTGTTTCGTCATGAATTGAATTCCGTAACGCTTTAGGGCAGAAGGAAGCGAGTCAGCCACAAAGGGAAGGCTTGTAAAGATTCATAAGGCTGCTCGTCGTATTATTTAGAGAATCACTAAAAGCTCTTGACACCATTTAAATAAGAATTTGGGAAGATGACATCACCAGTCGCTTGCTTTAGTTATTAATTTTGTCAAGTCGGCGGTGGCTGACTTTGATGTGGACGTCTGGTGGCGTCTTACTTTGTTTTTAAATCCACCACAGCGTAATGTAGCCACGAGAGTCATTGAATATGATTTGGCGATGGAGATTCGTGCCCAACGACGCACGATCCGGATTGTTAGCTCAAGCAAGATGGCGTGATTGTTTTTGTTTTGTAATTTCCGGTGGTCATTGTGGAGTTACGACAGCGACGATACGCTCAATGATTACGTTTAAGGAGTAAACCTTGGCGGTGTAGCAGCATGTGACTTTTATAAACAGCTTCCAGTTGTCGTCGTTGTCCTTCGTTCTCTTCTCTCGCTCGACAAAGTTGCTCCTCGTACGACGCGATGGTGCTTTCAAACAAGCCAAAGATTTCGTCGGCGGCCGCAACGAGTCGCTCCCTTACCAATTCCTTCAACATTTTAGATGCTTTTTGTACGTGTCGTCTCCAAGCGACATTAACTTCCCGCCTTTCTCTCTTTGGCAGAGGCGATACAATCCGAAATGCGCATGCGTAGTTTGTCCACACCACGCCGCCATATTTAAAAGTATCAACGGTATGCCTTTGGGGACAAATTTATCAAAAACTAATTTTGCGCCTGTCAAACAATACATGAATCAAAGGTACTCAATTAAGCTTATAGCGAATGGTCCCCAGTGAGGTTTAACATTTTACTTGCCTTAACATTAATGGCATTAAAATAAACGTTGAATAACAAATCTCCCTTTCAGTCCAAGAGCATTGAAAAAGAAGAAAAAAAGACTCTGAGAGAGGTCGGCATATCACCACTCTTTATTGGAAGGGCCGAGACCAACACAACACCAACTTTTGACGAGTTAAGGCTGTTCAGAAAAAAAATCAAATACCCGGTACTATAATCCTTCTCAGAGAATAATACATGCAATAACATTGAAAGGTGGAGTAAAAAAACACAAAAAACAAATAAATAACAATACCATAATGGCACTTAGCATAAAAACTGGGACATCTTGGGCAAGTCTAGTTTAGTGTGATTGGAAATTTGGCAGATGATGAAGTATTGCACTTGTTGGCCTTCGTTCGTCACACATTTCTTCTATTGTTAAGTTGGAACTGATTGATTATGACTCCCGATGCAGGAAAACATTTATTCAGCATCATGTTTGCGCATGTGTGCCATCAAGCTGGACTTCTTGAAATAGCTTTGACCACAAGCTGAGCAAGTAAAAGGTTTTTCTCCGGTGTGCGTTCTCGTGTGCGCAACCAAGTGTGCCCTTTGAGAGAACATTTTATCGCAAACTGTACAACTGAAGGGTTTTTCTCCCGTGTGCGTCCGCATGTGGGCTACCATGTTTGCACTCTGAGAGAAGATTTTGCCACAAACAGAGCAACGAAAGGGTTTCTCTCCCGTGTGTTTGTGCATGTGTATGCTCAAAGAGAAGCTGTGAGCAAACGTGTCGCCACACACCGAGCAACTAAAAGATTTCTCTCCCGTGTGCGTTCTCATGTGTTTGATCATGTTTTGCTTTTGTGGGAATGTTTTGGCGCACACTGAGCAGCTGAAGGGTTTTTCCCCCGTGTGCATTCTCATGTGTGCGTTCAAATTGTGCTTGTAAGTAAGGCTTTCGCCACAAACTGTGCACGTATAAGGTTTTTCTCCCGTGTGTGTCGCTGTGTGTGCAATCAAGGCTGCTTTTTTTGCAAACGTAGAATGACAAACGGAACAACTGAAAGGCTTTTCCCCGGTGTGAGTTCTCATGTGCGTAATCACATGTGAGCCTTGAGAGAATCGTTTACCACAAACTGAACACCTGAAGGGTTTCTCTCCCGTGTGTGTCCGCATGTGTACATTCAAATTTCTCTTATTGGTAAATCTTTCACCACAGTCTGAGCAGCTAAAGGGTTTTTCTCCAGTGTGCGTTCTCATGTGAACGTTCAAACTGTGCCTGTACGGATAGCTCACGCCGCAAACAGAGCAAATGAAGAGTTTCCCCCCCGTGTGCGTCTGCATGTGTCGAGTCAAGTTGTAATTGTACGTAAAGCTTTCGCCGCACTCTGAGCACCTGAAAGGCTTTTCCCCGGTGTGCGTTGCCGCATGACCAATCAACGAGCCCTTGCGAGCAAATTTTTCACCACAAACTGGGCAACTAAAAGGTTTCTCTCCCGTGTGTGTTCTCATGTGTACATTCATGTTTTCCTTTCGGGCAAAACTTTCACCACAAACCGAGCAGATAAACCGTTTTTTACTTACATCTGTTCTCTGCCGTTCAGAGCTTCTCAAGTGTCTCTCGTCACTTTCGCAGTCTGCGTCACTCGTAAAGGGTTCTTTCGAGTTGTGACTATGCGACAGTGGTGGGGAGACCTTGTCTATTGGTGCTTGTCCACTTGACTGTGACCACTCAGGTGCTTGGTTGTCATCTTCGCCCTTCACGACGACGACAGTCAGTGGCAACTTGCTGACGTCCACCTCCTCCTCTTCCTCCTTGACGTCGGGGCCGTGTGCATCCTCGTTGTCCTCCTGATCCGCAACTGTGAGACACAGGCAACACAGCCGCGCTTTCGCTCAAACAAGTCAAAACCCTTTGTTAGTCTTGCTTGAGTTGTTTTTTTAGTTCAGGTCAAAAAAACACTAAAACACATTAGCGTAAAAGTCACTGTTCTGCTTGACATCTCTTCCCACCCCCC
>CAAKHF010025290.1:0-31116 GCA_901007745.1 Hippocampus kuda | reverse complement strand
TTGCCCTCTTTTCCCCCCCCCCCCCCCAAAAAAAGAAACTACACTTTACATATTTTTTTCATGAGCTGACCTCAAGACTTTTCAGACACTTGTGCAATAATGTGCTGTCTAATCACAATGGAACCCCTGTGAGGTGTACAACTAAGTATACATACATATTACAATGCAAAATTATTTTCTACCATTGTTATTGTGACAAACAATGACCTTTGCGTTATGGCGCCACCTGTTGCGTTGCGTTCATTGCCTGTGGGCAGGCGTTTGAGGGGATGGAATTTTAAATAAACTCCTGTCTTGGTGGATAGTTTCACCAGCATTAGCCATCGGTAATGGAAACACACCTTGGACGTGCCGCACAATCGCGTCTCGTTGTCTTTGGTTCTTCGCTTGCGCTTGGTAAATGAGCTGCTCGTAAGACGTCATTGTTCCTTGAAACAGTATCACGATGTCGTCACTGGCCGCAAGTTGATACTCGTTCACCAACGCGTTCGATATTTGATGCTTTTCACAATTTCATTTGAAACCAGTCGCGCTATTTTCGTGCCGCTTCGAAATAATGTTAACTTCCGCTTTTTCTTCTTCGGTGGTGTTTCACGGCAGCGAGGCCGCTCTCTTGTGGCGGTAAAAAATATAAGCGAAAAAGAGAGCGAGAGAGAGAGAGAGAGAGTTCAAAATGACAAAACAGTGCTACAGAGAGGGCAAAATAGTGTTTATTTGAAAGAACGTGAGCAAAACACTGGTTTGATTTGATGGAACATGGATTCAGCTTTTCTACAATTCCGAAGTGATCTCACAGTTTGGTCCGGAGGGATTTGGAAAATTACAAGAGCTAGATTCTTAGTACTGAACACTCCTCTGATGGATTGGAAATAAACCCATGAGCACGTGAGAGATCTACACTTTGTCTTGACAAAAAAAAAAAAAAAATTGCAAGTGTAACTATCATTTTTAAAAGTATCTTCTTCATATTTGGTAGAGAGGGACTTGCTGTCTTGAGGAAGTAAAAAAAAAAAAAAAACTCCTCTATTGCCTTAAGAATAATGCACTCATTTGAAGATGATTCCACTTTGTCTCCTTGGAAAAACCGGACATCACAGTTGCTCAGGGCTCAGCCTGCGAATGGCACATGACCAAACCCAGAAAACAGCTGGTCGGTCTAGCTACAGACAATAAACAAAACTCACAGGCGTGTATTCTTTATGCTCTGCAAAAAAATGACTCAAAGCAAGTGTCTTGATGTCATTATCTGTATTATAATGCCCCCTACTGGCCAAAAACCTCATAGCAGAAGGAGCATGTGGACTGGAACAAATTAGTGGCATTTCCACTTACGTCTCCAAAACTGGGGCAGGATTTTTTTTATTCCTTCACTGTCCTTGATGTTTGCGCATGTGTGCGGTCAAGCTGTACTTATAAGAAAAACTTTCGCCACAAACTGAGCACAGAAAGGGCTTTCGTCCCGTGTGTGTGGCCGTGTGCGCGATCAACGAGACGCGGTGAGCAAAGCGATCGCCACAAAGTGAACACTGGAAAGGTTTTTCTCCCGTGTGCGTTCTCATGTGCGCGACCATGTTGGCCCTCTGGTTGAATATTTTACCGCAAACGGAGCACGTGAAGGGTTTTTCTCCCGTGTGCGTGTGCATGTGTCGGGTCAAATTGTAATTATAAGCAAATCTTTCGCCGCAAACAGAGCAGGTGAAAGGTTTTTCTCCCGTGTGCGTGACGGCGTGTCCCGTCAAGGAGACCTTGCGCGCAAAAGTTTCGCCACAAACGGAACAACAAAAAGGTTTCTCCCCCGTGTGCGTTCGCATGTGCGTCGCCATGTTTGACTTGCGGGCGAACCTTTCGCCGCAAACCGAGCAGACAAAACGCTTTGACGCTTCCTTTTTTGAGCGTTTGCCATCACCTTCGCAGTCCGTGCCGCTCCTCTTTGATTCCTCCTCAGTGTCTTCGCTTTGTGAGAGCGGCGCGAAGAGGTTGTCCGCCGCCGCATTCGCTTCCGGTCCGACGCTTGGACTGCGATGGCGAATCGGCGACGACTCGGGCGGCTTGTCCTCGTCGTCTTCATTCTTCACAGCGACAACAGTGGGCGGCAAGTTGCTGACATCCGCCTGCTCCTCTTCCTCTTTGAGGCAGGGAGGCTGTGGATCCTGGTCTGCAGGAAACAAGCGATAGATAGATTTGAAGAGAAAATTTGAAGAGAAAATTTAAGAGTCATCCATTTGTCTTTCTAAAACGCTTCGGGTTGACTAAAAATGACCTTTTACAGTTGAGTCTTACCGTGTTTGATCGCTACTATAAAAGTTTATGAAACGTGTGCAGACCTTGGATGTGACTTTTTGGGCGATCGGCTTCCAGTTGGCGTTGGTGTCGCTCGTTCTCCTCTCTGGCGCGACAAAGTTGCTCCGCGTACGACGTGATGGTGCTTTCAAACAGTTCGATGATTTCGTCGGCGGCCGCCATGAGTCGCTCCCTCACAAACTCCTTCAACATTTTGACAGCAACTGTTTTTCGTCCGCTCGGCTATTTCACAGCCAAAACATGAAGCGGAATGAGAGGAGCCGCCACTGCGCATGCTCATATCAGTCGCCATCTTGGTTCCTTTTTTTAATCAGTTCTTTATTGAGTATATCCCATTAACAACAAACAAAACGGAAAATGAATCGCATTTGATTTTTTACAGGAACCACATACTTCCGTTGCTTTGAAAACATATTGTTTCGGTTCATCAACTATCCATCTGTGAACAAAATTATCTTTTAAATCTCTTTTTTACGCACTTTACAAATGTGAAGGAACATAAAACTTTTGAGTTTGTGTGCTCTATACAGTACAAGCAATTCTTGTAATATGAAAGTCCATCTCTTTTCTTCTTTGTATGTCACCTCCTGGCCGTTCTTTTTGAACGTTCCGTTGTAAATAAAGATAAAACACAGTCGTGTACATGTAAAACTCGCCGCGGAGATTGTACGGCAACTGCTTTTGGACAAACTACGTGTTACACTCCCAAAGACGCGACCGGGGGAACTTATATAAAATTTATTATACTTGTGGCTTTTGATCATTAATTTTTCCTAAACACACAACATAGTTAGAGTCAACTCACCAAAAGCGTGTCAATTAAGGCCGTCAGTCATCCAACAAGGGTGCCTAGCGGCAGTACAGAAGACAGTCAACTCACTGAGAGTCCGTGACTCGTGGCAAGTGCAATATCATCGCCTTTATTGCAACGAAGGTGACACACTACATTCAAACAGCTCAGAATTTCTGGAGTAATGAAAATAATATAATCCAATGTATATGGAAATGTGATAACATTACATTGTGCAGTAAAGGCATAACTATAAAAACCTCTAAGTGTCACACACAAGTGATAAAACTCTCACACAACTCTCATAATAGCCATTTACAATTAACAAATTGAATAGTGTTTTTTTTTTCGATGGAAACTCACTCCAGTATTGCATTGAAAGTGTGTGTGTGTGTGTGTGTGTGTGTGTGTTGTGTGTGCGTGTGCGTGTGTGTGTGTGTGTGTGTGAGCCAAGCTTTGTAAATTAGGCGGGAGCTAAGTTTAGCCTGGGTTGAGTGGAAGTTATGGAGAGTCTTTGCTGCACTTGCTGTAAAAGTGTACCTGTAAGACATTTATTTTGAAGGTAAACGTTGGAAATGATGTGACAATGTTTCAGGGCCACAATTTGTGGGATTTCTATGGTTTAAACGATAAATAGAGCGATTCTAAAAACCTTTTTTAGATGGGGCCTTCCAAAACAGGGGAGGTTAAAGTCCAGTGCAGATTGCATGTAACCGTCATTTGAGGACAGACGCCAAGCCGCAAAGCATTTACTCGCCATTGTGTTTCCGCATGTGTGTTGTCAAGCTGCACTTCTTGAAGTAGCTTTTATCACAAATGGAGCAGGTGAAGGGTTTTTCTCCAGTGTGAGTTCTCATGTGTGCGACCACGTGTGCCCTTTGGGAGAAGATTTTCCCACAAACTGTACAACTGAAAGGTTTCTCCCCCGTGTGCGTCCGCATGTGCACATTTAAAGAGAACCTGTGGGCAAAGGTGTCGCTGCAAATGGAGCAGCGGAAAGGTTTCTCTCCCGTGTGTTTCCGCATGTGTACACTCAAGGAGAACTTGTGTGCAAACGCGTCGCCGCAAACGGCGCAACAAAAAGGTTTCTCTCCAGTGTGCGTCCTCATGTGCTTAATCATGTTTGGCTTTTGTGGGAATCTTTTCCCGCAAACGGAACAACAGAAGGGTTTTTCTCCCGTGTGTGTCTGCATGTGTGCGTTCAAACTGTGCTTATAAGAATAGGTTTCGCCGCAGAGTGAGCAGGCGAAAGGTTTTTCTCCCGTGTGTGTCGCTGTGTGCGCAGTCAAAGAGACTTTCTGAGTAAATTCCTCACCACAAACTGAGCAACGAAAGGGTTTTTCTCCGGTATGTGTTCTCATGTGTTTTTTCATATGTTCCTTTCGAGCAAATATTTTACCGCAAACCGAGCAGCTGAAACTTTTTTTACCTGTTGCACATCTCATATCAGTCGAGTCCTTTTCGGAGTGCGGGAAGCGTTTGTCGTCATCTTCACAATCTGCATCACTCCTCAAAGATTGTTCTCTGTTGTCACCGTCCGACAGTGGAAGCAAGAGTTTCTGTTGTTGTGATCCTCCACGGCGCTCCCCACTTGGAAAGCGGAGGAGATCAACCTGGGATGAGCCGGATTGGTGGTCGTCTTCACTCTTCACCACAACCACCACATTGAGCGGCAACTCGCTGACGTCAGCCTCCTCGTCCTCTTCCTTGACGTGAGAGGACTGTGGCGTGTCCTCTTCCTCTTTGACGACAAGAGACAGCTGATCCGGGCCTGCGGGACACAATCACAATTGAGCTCGTTGGTCTCCTTACTTCATTCACAGATAATGGATGGATGGATAACTAGTAGAATGAAATTATCCCAGACACGTCAAATGCAGTGAGTTTAATTTGGGACTTTTAAATTCAAGTTCAAGAGTAAATCCATTTTCCATTTTCCTCGATTCGAATTCACCCACGACCGTTGGATATCTCTTTGGAATGATTTGGTTGAAATGACATAAGCGCGCGAGCGAGGCGTGGGCTGTTGCAAGAGCTCTGCACATTTTCTTTATTTAGACTTTTCCAGCATTCTTGATCATTTAGTGATCGTTTGAAGAGCGCGAACCCGTTCTGCACTATTTACAGCGTTTTGGGTGAGGCATTTTTTTTTCTTATCTCTTATTCTTTAGTGGGGACTATCGGCGCCAATTGTTGTTGTGTTACCCTGTGAGGCGACAGCCTGTTTGCCACAGCTCCGTGAACGTGATTTAAAAATTTCCCTCCTTGAGTCTTTTCCACTCACACTCAGCATTTCAGCTAGAAATGTTTATCTGTCTATCCATCCATCTACCTGAATTTAAGACAGTTGACTGAAGAAAGGCAAAAGTGCGACATCATGCGTATGTGACGATGTTCTGATCACATGTTGCTTTGCTGCTAAAGTCGAGAGTTAGTCAACAATGATGGTCACCGCCACCGAATCAATTCATGAAGTGCGTTTTCCTGTGTTGACTGGTTCACGAAGGACAAGTCGAGTAAACGTGACCAGACCTTGGACGCGAGTTTTTGGCCAAACGTCGCCCAGTCGTCGTTGTCGCTCGTTGTCCTCTCTGGCGCGACAAAGTTGCTCCTCGTACGACGCAATGGTGCTTTCAAAAAGGCCAAAGATTTCGTCGGCGGCCGCAATTAGTCGCTTCCTCACCAACTCCTTCAACATTTTCATGTTGTTTGTCGCGTTGTTGAATCGCGGTCCTGCGTTCTTACGTATCTGGTTGAAGCCCCTCCCCCCATCCCACTTCTTCAACGCCTGTGAATGCGCATGCGTAAGAAGGCAGCCATCTTGTTAAGGCGTCCACAGTGAGCCCGAAGAGACAAAACACACTCAATTTTATCTACCGTGTTAAATCTTTCAAATTTGAGTTTACAAAAATATTTACTGTGTTAAGGGCCGATAAGTGCAGACAGTTTCTTATATTGTTATAATAATTACGTGCTATTTATCTGGAGGCATATTTTCAGTCACCAAAAGGAACCCTCATTTTGTTGATGTTGCCAGTCAGTCCTTAATTCGATTCCTCGGATCATCTTTATTTCTGATACTGTATCCACACAGGAGTCGGAAACTGTTGAACTCCAGGAGTATACTCAACTCACCTCAACCCAGTATTACAGAGCACTTTAAAACAACCGCCACTCTATACAAAGTGCTGTTGAAAGCGCAAAAATAAGTCATACGACAACAAACAATAAAAGAATAGCAAAGACGGGAAAAAACAAAACTAATACCAAGTCTCATGATGAGTCAAAAGCCAAAGAATAAAAATGAGTTTTAAAGATGGGCAGCGAGGGGGCTTTCCAGAGGGACCGGCAATGGAAAAGGCGAGAAATGCATGTGCACCACTTTTTTTCCCCCACAAAAAAAATGGGTCAAATTTGGACAGCCAGGTTTCTTGAGCAAGTGTTGCACCGCAGCATGTTGGAATTGTTGAGCAACTACACGAGAAGACAGTTGATAATAGCCAACACCCATTTAGCTTAGCGGCAAATGCAAGCTTTTTTTTTTCCAGGGTGTCCGATCAGGTCAACGTTTGGCACTTGAAAAGTTATTTTGAAGACAAATGAAAAGTTGCAAAAATTTTTCAAGATTGTGATTTATTAACAAAACATTTGAAACATGACACTTCATGGAACGAAACACAGCAGCGACAAAGTCATACACAAATTGGAATATGACACGCAAATACTACGCTAACGTTGTAATGTTGGCTAAGGATAATTGAAAACGTTTGAAGCCATTATTTTAAAATGAAGGTATAAATACTGATCAGACCAAGGTTGCCCTGAGTGCCGCACACTATTTACAAACGATCACTTCAATCGATGATGACGTCAATTCCACGTTTGACCGCAAATGCGGCGGGAAAGCCTTCATTCTGCCTTATGTTTGCGCATGTGTGCCGTCAAACCGGCCCTCTTCAAAAACCTGTCGTCGCAAAGCGTGCACGTCAACGCCTTTTCATCGGTGTGGGCCCTCTGGTGTCTACTCATGGCCGACTTGTGAGAAAAGTTTTTCCCGCACAGCGAACACGTGTAAGGCTTTTCTCCCGTGTGTCTTCTCATGTGCGCGACCAGATTTTCTTTGCGGGCAAAGCTTTCGCCGCAAACTGAGCAAGTGAAGGGTTTTTCTCCGGTGTGTGTCCGCATGTGTGTGTTCAAACTGTGTCGATAGGAGAGGCTTTCACCGCAAATGGAGCACGTGAAAGGTTTTTCCCCCGTGTGCGCCGCCGTGTGCGCAATCAACGAGACCTTGCGGGCAAACCTCTCGCCACAAACCGAGCAACCAAAGGGCTTTTCTCCCGTGTGCGTTCTCATGTGCTTGGTCAAGTCGGACTTGTAAGAAAAGTTTTTATCGCAAACGGAGCACGTGAAGGGTTTCTCTCCCGTGTGTGTCGCCGTGTGGGCGATCAAAGTGGCCTTGTGAGCAAACTTTTCCCCGCAAGCAGAGCAACTGTGGGGTTTTTCTCCCGTGTGCGTTTTCATGTGCTTATTCAAGTAGTCTTTAATCAAATACACTTTGCCGCAAACCGAGCAAGTGAACGGATTTTCTGCCGTGTGCGTTATTTTGTGCACGATCAGGGCGACCTTTTCTTTAAACGTCAGGCCGCAAACGGAACAGATGAAAAGTTTTTCTCTGCTGTGCGTTTTCATGTGGCGAAACCTGTCCGCCTCGACGAAGCTTTCCCCACAAACCGAGCAAATGAACTCGCTCTCACGTGCCTCCGCTCCCACGTCAGTTGTATCCTGAAGGGAGGGAGCGATGTCGCCGCCGTCGCTGCGCAAAGCTTCTTCGTCGTGTGACAGTGGAGGCAAGCCCATGTCTGCTGGTGGGCCTCCACTCGGACTGTGTTGACGAAGCTGCGAGAAGTCAAACGCGTCGTCCTGGTCGTCCTCGCTCTTCACCACGACGACGTTCAGTGGCAACTGGCTGACGTCCATCTCCTCCTCTTCCTCCTTCACGTGGAGCAGTTTAGGATCGGCCGCTACCCCGATGACGTTGGGGTGCTGCGGGCGCTCCTCCGGCTGCGGGAAAAGTTCCTCTTGGCGATCTTGGACACACAAGAAACAAACAAAAAAACAATTCCAAAAAAACCCCACAACCTTCAAATATACAACTCGGTGTCCAAAAAGTGGGAGGAAGAAGAACCCTAATCTTATCAAGAAATACAGTTTAGACGAGGGGTGAAGCAAGTCCTCAAGCAATTCGAGTACCTCAATTAAAAAAAAAAAAAAAAATGCATGATTATTTTTTTTCCTGCCTCTGGTACCCGTTTATTTTTGTGCACACTGTCAGGAAGAACTCAAGTCAATCGCAGCAACAACATGCTTGTAGCACGCAGCCAACGTGGTGACAAAAGCCAACTTCATGGTCAAATCCTACCAAAGACGACATGGCCATCAATGCCGTCTTACGCTTTTATTTTGAAAATGTTCCTGACTTGACTCGTCTTTCCGACCGTTCATTTGAACGTTTAATTTTGCACTGAAAACTGCTTACAGATCTGCTGAAGACTAATTCAGTAAAAGTACTGATATGTTAAGTGCCATAAATTGCCGGCAACCAGTTCAGGGTGTACCCCGCCGAAGACAGCCGGGATAGGCTCCCTCGTGAAGATAAGTGGCTCGGACAATGGATGGATGGATAATAACTGCGATGACAATATTGGTAAGAAAAAATAAATAATCGTAATTAGCATTCTAGCCATATCCGTGCTGCTCTAAAAAAACAGGAACGAATCCGGCAGAACCTCCGGTCAGAAGGCCAAAGGGTGGAAACGGTTCCTCTGGGTCTCCGGTGGCACAATGCTGCCCTTTACAGGTCAATCCTGGTACTACGCCAGACTTTCCTTTGGACCACGACTAATAGTTTGTGGGCAGATCATTAAATGTTTGACGATGAGCGTTTTTGTGGTGTGGAAGTAACAGTACTGTAGCGTATGTTCCCCAGCGCGTGTGGGACACTGACCTTGGGTGTACAGCGCGACCGGAGGCGAGAAAATGTCGTTCTGCTCTTGCTCGTTCTCTTCCGTCGCTCGACAAAGTCGCCCCTCGGAAGACGCCATCGTTTCTTTGCAAAGTACCAAAAGACTCAAACAACTTGGATGCTTTCTTCGGCACAAATATCACGTCGCTCTTTGGCTCTCGTCGACCCATTCGGCGAGTTCCACCTTCTACCTCTTTTCTCCCATGTCTTCTTCGCTGGTGCTTTGTTGGCCAACAATTCACACGATAGCCCTCTTGCGGTAGTAAGAAGAAGACGATTTAGAACATGCCCAAAAATAAGGACGCTCTCGCTTCGATTCAGTGGAACGGATTGAAAAAAAAAAACCGACATGGGTTCTTTACCTCTGACTCGGAAGTGAAGATACGGAAATTGTCCAGATTGTCAACCAAAATAAATTCAACACCGTGTTTACCGTACATCATTTTCCTTTGAAAAAACAAAATTGGAGAAGTGTGTCCACTCACTCATTTTATCTATGGCTGCACACACATTTCTTCTAAGAATAAATACATCTTGACAGGAAGTGATATTAAAAGCCTCTCACAAATATTTAACCCAGCCATAATATTTCTTCATTTGTCCATTTTATTTTTTGATCCATTTCATGAAGTCCTCTGAGTATCAACTCAAAGGCTAAAAAAAAAAAAAAAAAGGTTCCACATCGACGTTTATTCACCGTTGTGTTTCTGCATGTGCGTCGCCCTGTGTAAAATCCACGTGATCTTGTGAGCAAACTTGTCACCGCAAACTGAACAACTAAAAGGTTTTTCTTTTGCGTGCGTCGTCATGTGTCTCGTCATGTTGTACTTGTGGGAAAAGCGCTCGTGGCAAACGGAGCAAGCGAAAGGTTTTTCTCCCGTATGCGTTCTCATGTGCGGCGTCAAATTGTGCTTGTACCTGAAGCCTTCGCCGCAAATCGAGCAGCTGAAGCGCTTCTCCTCTCGGTGCGTCCACACGTGCTCTTTCAAATGGTGCCGGCGGGAAAAGCTTTTCGCGCAAACTGAGCACGTGAAAGCTTTTCCTCCCATGTGCATCGCCGCGTGCGCAATCAAAGCCACGTTGTGATGGAATCTCTCACCGCAAACTGAACAACTCAAAGGGTTTGGGCTCCTCAAAGGTTCTGCCGTGTCGTCATCATGTGAGAGCGGATCCGAAAGGTCGTCCGGGGGTCGTCCCGTGTGTGTTGTCATGTGTCTACTCATGGTTCCTTTTTGGGCAAACGTTTTGGAACAAACTGAGCAAGTGAAGGGCTTTTCTCCCGTGTGTGTCCTGGCGTGTGATTCCATATGCACCTTTTGAGTAAATCTTTTCGTACAAACCAGGCAACTGAAGGGTTTTTCTCCCGTGTGCCTTCGCATGTGTCGGGTCAAAATGCACTTGTACACAAAGCTTTTGCCGCAAAGTGAGCACCTGAAGCGTTCTTTACCCATCTTCTTTTCTGAGTCTTTGTCCTGATCTTCGCGGTCCACGTCGCTCGCATCTTCCCCTTCGCCACTGCAGGACGTTGGAGCCGAGAGCTCGCCAAGTGGTGCTCCTCCACTTGGGCTGCGCCGATGAAGTTGTGACCACTCGGCCAATTCGTCTTTGTCGTCTTCACGCTTTACGATGACGACGTTCAGTGGCAAGTGGCTGACGTCAAACTCCTCCTCTTCCACTTTGACATGGGGGGGCTGTGGATGGTCATCTTCTTTAACTTGGGGGGGTAGTGGCTCCTCCGCTTCCTCTTTAACGTGGGGGGGCTGTGGAAGCTCAGAACTAGAGGTTGTAGCCAGCGGCTGCTGGACATCTGCAGGACACAAGCAAAATGTACTATGCTGAATGAACAGCAATTATTATGGATTAAATATGATTGAACAAAGGAACGCGTGACTAACTAAATGGGGGCGTGCCAGGTTTAAACAGTGGTTAAGAATATAATATCTCACAATTTGTACACCTCAAGGCTACATGTTTGGATCACTCCTATTCGAATCGTTTCCGGCTTCTCTCTCCTAGGATCATGTAACACTTCGATTATTTTTCTTCAAAACGAGAATAATAACCTTTGCACTAATGTCATTTTTTTCATCCACACACAAAAACCTTCCTGCATTTCGAACACGTTTCAACAAATGTGCCATTTACATCAAATCAACTAAACTGCCGACTACCTTGTTTATTGCCGAAGAAATGCATTCAAAGTGGATAACAGACCTTGAACGTACACGATTGGAGTGGAAAAAATGGCGCCCTGATGTTGTCGGTCGTTCTCCTCTCTTGCTCGACAAAGTTGCTCCTCACCAGACGCCATCATTCTTTCTTACAGTCCATCGATTACTTTCCATTACTTACAAACGCTTTCGACAGTTGACTACAGTACTTCAACAGCCCCGAACTCCAAACCTCTCCGTCTGCCAACGTACGCCTCAGCATCAACTTCCGCCTTTTTCTTCGATGGTGGAAGCCATGTTGCAGCGGTAGCACAAAACGTGCACGGCCGCCATCTTGCGTTGGTATTGAAGATGGCGCAAAATGAGCCCAGGAAAAGAAGAGCCGCCAGAAAAACAAACTTGTTTATTGCAAAGATTGTGAGAAGACAAAATAGTTCTCTTTCTATGACGGCTATGCGAGCAATCGGGCAACTTTCAAACTCAATAAAACCTCACAGGGGCTATTCTAATAAGCCCAAAACATTTAACCCACAAATGACCATTATGGATGGTGTCCCTAAAGTCTGGAGACAATGGAAATACTGTATCATGATATATGGAAATACTATTAAATATTCATTGTCATGTGGAGTCGTCTCCACATTTACCAGACTTAAGCCCCAATGATTTCTTTTGTTTTATAGATGGTATTTGTTCAAGTTGTAAACGAATGAAATGTCTTGAAAATGTCATCCCTTGGAAATGTGTGACTTGAGGGACACTCTGTACACAATACGGATCTGTGTTTGTTTCTTTATTATTTTTTCCAACCATCGTATCATCATATTCTGACCTTTTTTCACTTTCACAAACCCCTGGCAAGACTGCAATAGCCGCAAATGGGACCGAGGGAGAAGGCCATGTTTTGTCAGAGACAAATGTTCATTTCCCGCTGTGTGTCCGCATGTGTGCATTCAAATTCTGCTTATAAGAAAAGCTTTTACCGCAAGCTGAGCAGGTGTAAGGTTTTTCTCCCGTGTGCGTTGCAAGGAGGCCTTGTGTGCAAAGTGGTCGCCGCAAACTGAGCAACAATAAGGTTTCTCCCCAGTGTGCGTTCTCGTGTGTCTGCTCATGTTGTCCTTGACCGCAAACCTTTTGCCACAAACTGAGCAAGTGAAAGGATTTTCTAAGTGGGTCATGCTGTGTGCAATCAAACTGGCCTTTTGTGCAAAGCTTTCACCGCAAAGCGAACAACTAAAGCGTTTTTCTCTTGTGTGCGTCCTCTCGTGTCTCGTTAAATCATACTTATACGAAAAGCTTTCGCTACAAACGGAGCAGCTGAAGGGCTTTTCTCCCGTGTGCGTCCATAAGTGTGCTTTCCAACGGTGCTTATAAGAAAAGCTTTTATGACAAAATGCGCACGTGAAAAGTTTTTCTCCGGTGTGCTTTGCTGCGTGTGCAACCAAAGAGACCTTGTGACGGAATTTATCGCCACAAACTGAACAACTAAACTTTTTTTCCCCCGTGTGCGTCCTCATGTGTACGTCCATGTCAGACTTTTTCATGAGTCTTCGACCACAAACTGAGCACGTGAACGATTCTTTGAGAGTGCGAGCGTTCGTGTGTGCCTGATGTGTTTTCTTGTTCAGGGTTGTCCGGTCACCTTTGCGGTCTGCCTGGCGCTTTAGGGGCCCTTCTGCATGGAACCGATGTGACTGCGGCGGAGCTAATCGCGCATCTGCTGGGGCTCCTCCGCAACCTTCTCCACTGCCATGATGAAGCCGCGAACACTCGGCTGCTTCGTCTTCGCTCTTCACCACGACCACAGTCAGCGGCATCTGGCTGACGTCCACCTCCTCCTCTTCCTCTTTCATGTGGGGCGGCTGCTGACAGTCCAAACTGGAGCTCCCTGCCTGCGGCTGACCAGGAAGTTCCTCTTGGCGACCAATCAGCTGATGGATGTCTGCAAGACAGGAGTGAAACAAACGGTTTTTTCCTCACACAAGACAAGTTTGCAAGTGGCAATTATGCTCAACAAGTAGCACCAAAGTTTGCAAGTAGCAATTATGCTCACGCCGTATGTAAGGCCATCACAAAAAAATATGTTTACATTATAAGGCGCATTTATTATTCCTGATTGGTCAATTTCTTTGTAGTTTACCGTTTTATTTTTTTTCTACATCTGTTGTACAGTCCAATAACACTGTTTGAAATGAATGAAAAACAATCGATGTTAATGAAATGTTTAATTACTCTATTATTATCCTTGTTGTCAGTATCTGTGCTTTAAAACTGGCAATTTAAAAGCAATGGGGAAAAATGGTTGCCGGTCCGCGAACATACAACATATTTATCTCAACTGGTCCGTGACCCCCCAAAAAAGGTTGGGGACCACTCCTTTAAATGAGAATAATAAAGTGGAAGGCAGCCGAACGTGAACAGACCTTGAAAATGCAACACGATCGGAGCCAAGAAAATGTCGTCGTGTTGGCGCACGTTTTCTTCTCTCGCTCGACAAACTTGCTGCCCGGACGACGCCATCGTTTCTTCAACAGCTTTATTGACGCTTCCAACGATTTACTGTCTTCGTTTAAAGACCACGCGTAGACAAACGCGCAGTTTTGTCTCTCGTCGTCCTTTCGTCCAAATTTCCGCCCATTTCTTCCTCGTTGGTGGCTTTATGGTAGTTAACCATGCTGCCGCACGGTCGCCATCTTGCAACGGTATTGAAGACAAACAAGGAAAGAGACGCACAGAGGCCCGACTCTGTTTATGGAGGGCTTTATTACATAGATGTAAGAATGACTTGTTGTGACTGTTGTACGCCCAGAGGCAGTATTTGAATCCACCCACCACGTAATTCTAAAAACAAAAATAAACCATCACAATTGTTAAAAGTCCAAAACAACGAACACACAAAGCTCAGAAGACTGGTCAACACACATTTGGATGACTAACCTGTCAATGTTTTCGCACAAATAGACAGCAAACCTTTTTATTGTCTGTTGTGTGTCAGCATATGTGCGGTCAAACTGTACTTATAACAAAAGCTTTTACCACAAGTTGAGCAGGCGAAAGGTTTCTCCCCTGTGTGCGTCCTCGTGTGTCGGTTCAAATCGGACTTATTAGCAAAACTCTTGTCACAATCGGAGCAACTGAAGGGTTTCCCTCCGGTGTGTGTTCTCATGTGTTTGTTCAAGTAAGTCTTGATAGAAAAGCTTTTGTCGCAAACGGAGCAAGTGAAATGTTTTTGTCCCGTGTGTGCCAATGTGTGCGCGAGCAGAGAGGCCCTTACAGCAAATGTGTCACCACAAATTGAGCAACTGAAAGGTTTCACTCCGGCGTGTGACCGTGTGTGTCTGTTCAGGTCAGACTTATTGGTAAAGCTTTTCTCGCAAACGGAGCAGCTGAAAGGTTTTTCTCCCGTGTGCGTTCTCATGTGCTTGTTCAAGTACGTCTTAATGGAAAAGCTTTTATCGCAAACGGAGCACGTGAAAGGTTTTTCTCCCGTGTGTGTTCTCAAGTGTTCGACCATGTTTATCTGTTGGGTGAACGTTTTAGCGCAAACCGTGCACCTGAAGGGCTTTTCTCCTCTGTGCGTTGTCCTCAGGTGTCGATTCATTTCTGACTTTTTCATGAACCTTTGTCCGCAAACTGAGCAACAGAAAGGTCTTTCTCCCGTGTGCTTCTGCATGTGTGCATTCAAAACACTCTCATACAAAAACATTTTACCACAAACAGAGCAGGCAAAATCCTCCTGACGCGTGTGATGTCTCCCGCGTGCTTGACTGCTTGTCTTGATCAGGGTTGTCTCTTTTTCAGATTTATTTGAGTGTTTGCCATCCCCTGCGTAGTCTGCTTCACTCTCGAAACACTCTTTGGCGCCGGCGCGATGTGACAGAGGGGCTGAGAGCGTACCAGGTGGCGCTCCACCACACTGCTCTCCACCTGGACTGTGATGATGAAGTTGCGCGTCGTTGTCTCCGTCCTCTTTGATCTTCACAACGAAGACAGTCAGTGGCAGCTGGCTCACATCAACCTCCTCCTCTTCCTCTTTGACGTGGGCGGGCTGAGGTTCCTCCTCCTCCTCCTCCTCTTTGACATGGGGGGACTGTGGATGCTCCAAACAGGAGCTCTCCTTTCGCGTCTGTGGGGGAAGTTGTTCATGACGAGCCATCACCTGCTGGACGTCTGTAGGACAGAAGCAGAACGGCTGAAGATGAGTACAAACATACAAAGATCACCTGGATGAGTTTGCGCCCAATTCCGCCCTGTCGACTAAAGTCAGCAAAGACTTGACTGTCTGAAGGTGATCCTGACAGATTCCACTGTGGTCTCCCTCCATTATCAAGCAACAGCACTTATATTAGAGACACTAGCCCATAGGTGTCAAACTCAGGTCCTGGAGGGCCGCTGTCCTGCATGTTTTCCAAGTCTCCCTGGTGCAACACACCTGATTCAAATGAACAGGTTCAATGTCAGGCTTCCGAAGAGCTTGCTGATGATCTGATCATTTGAATCAGGTGTGTTGCAACAGGGAGACTTGGAAAACATGCAGGGCAGTGGCCCTCCACGACCTGAGTTTGACACATATGCACTAGCCCATTCATTAATATTAATTGCGGTCCCAATTTCTGCCTTCGTATTATCAATAAAGTTTAATTTCGGTTCTCCTTCCCTCCGTGTGTGTACTGTAAATGCCGCCGTGTATATTCACTTTGCATCTCATTTGTTGCCGGTTCATGCTTTCTTGATTCTTGATTCCAAAACCGTTTAGGGTCATTTTAAAGCCCCTCGACAGCACGGTAGTAGCTGTACGTCACTGAAAACGTTCCCCAGAACAACATCAACATTGTAACAAAGAATCCCGGCATTCGCACTGGGAACTGTTTGTCTCCGTTGTGTTTGAAATAACAACACGCCAGAATAAGAAAATGACAGTATCTGCCCTGCAACCCGACCTGTTCTTGTGAACATTGAACATGTGAACGCTCATTATCGCACCTTCACCTTTCATGTGAGCCAGCAAAATGGCGTCTTGCTGTTGCTCGTTCTCCTCCGTCCCTCGACAAAGTTGGTCCCGGGACGCCATTGGTGAAAGACACCAAAATAGTTTGTCCTCCAGCTGTTTCGATGTTTTCTTCAACGCAACTTAGACGTCGCGCTTTACTTATCGCCGTCGCCTTCCAAGCCTTACCTTGTTAGTGTTCGACTTCCACCTTTTCCGACGTCGATGGTAGTTTTACGGCAGCCAAGCATCAATCACGTCGCACGGCTGCCATCTTGCGGCGGTACTGACGAAAGACCGCTGTCACGTTTACAATCACAATTAAACCGGACCGGTTGCCCCCCCCCCCCCCCCCAATTCAGTATGAGAGTTATTTTGAAAAAGAAAACCTTTTTCGAGTATATCGAATATTTCAATGCAATTTGAAGGCATAATTCTCATGAGCATATATTTTATAGAAAAGTATAAAACATAGATGACGATAAATAAATCGCCTACAACGAATGAAAAGAAAAACCCGAATAAGACTGCAGCTATCGAATACTTACAATCAATTATTTATCGGTTAATGGCTAAAGTTGTTTTAATTTTAGCCAAAGAACTGTTTATTCACTGGTTAATGTTGTCTATTTAATATTGACGAATGCTTTTTTTGCATGTTTCAAAAATGATCTTCAAAAGAACAGAAAACACAAAATTGCAACCATACAAAGAGAGGAAGCGTTATTGATAAAGCACAACATTTTGAATTGAGCCACTGATGAGTCGTAGCTCAGAGGAAAGGTTTCCGTGTCAGCAGACCTTGGCTGGGGCTCGTGGCAATCTGAGAGTTGCAAGCAACTTCCAATTGCCGTCGGTGTCGCTCGGTCTCCTCTTTAGCGCGACAAAGTTGCTCCTCGTACGACGCAATGGTTCTTTCAAACAGGCCGAAGATGTCGTCGGCGGCCGCAATAAGTCGTTCCCTTACCAACTCCTTCAACATTTTTCTTCTTTTTTATCCCCCGATGATGGAACGGACGATTACAGTCGGCAACAAGAAAGAAACAAGTCACGCTGTCAATGATTTATTCTTTGATTGAACGGTCAGCAGCCAGACCGACAACACTGCCTCCTCAGCGATGTAAAAACGCTCCCCTCCAAAACGTTTATTCTCCATCGTGTTTCCTTCCGTGTGATTTCAACGTACTCTTGTAAGCAAAGCTTTTACCGCAAAGGGAGCACGGGAAAGGTTTTTGTCCGGCATGTGTCAGCATGTGCGATTTTAAACCGTTCTTATAACAAAAGTTTTTACCGCAAACCGAGCACGTGAAAAGTTTTTCTCCCGTGTGCGTCTGCATGTGAGAATTTAAAGTCTCCTTGTAGGTGAAACGTTCAGCGCAAACGGAGCACGTGAAGGGCTTTTCGCCCGTGTGTGTCCTCATGTGTCTCGTCACGCAGTGCTTATAGGAAAAACTTTCGCCGCAAACGGAGCACGCGAAGGGTTTCTCCCCCGTGTGCGTGGCCGTGTGCGCGACCAACGAGATCTTGTGAGCAAATTTTTCCCCGCAAACGGAGCAAGCGAAAGGCTTTTCCCCCGTGTGCGTTCTCATGTGTCGACTCAAATGGTCTTTGATGTAATAGACTTTGCCGCAAACCGAGCAAGTGAAAGGATTTTCTACCGTGTGCGTGACCTTGTGGACAATCAAAGAGACCTTTTGTGCAAACGTCTCGCCGCAAGCTGAACACCGAAACGTTTTTTCTCTCGTGTGCGTTCTCATGTGTCTGTTCCGATAGGCCTTGGCAAAGCTTTTGCCGCAAACGGAGCAGGTAAAGTGGTCTTCGGGCGTTTGACGCCCGGCGTCAGCCGTCTCCTCCTGGGAGGAGACGGAGCGTTTGTCGTCACAATGGCCGTCCGCGCCGCTCCTCAAAGGTTCTTGGCGGCGTGACAGTGGAAACGCGAGCTTGTCTGCTGGCGAGTCTCCACGACGCTCTCCGCTTGGACCGCGAAGGCCGAGCCGCGAGTGCTCTTCGTCGTCCTCGCTCTTCACCACGACGATGTTCAGTGGCAGCTGGCTGACGTCCACTTCCTCCTCTTCCTCTTTGACGTCGCTCTTCCGGGGACGCTGCCGTTCCAAACTGGAGCTCGCCACCTGCGGCTGAGTTGGAACTTCCTCTCGGCGACCCATCAGTTGGTGGATGTCTGCAAGGACACAAGTCATGTCATTTTGGGCTCCAAAGAAATAAAAGCGTTAAAGTCACCGCACGTTCCATTGAATTAGAAAGAGGAAATATTACAATATATTTCTTGGAGGGATCATTGATGCAAAGCTTTGTTGGAAAACCACTTGGAATGAAAAATACGGATACTTGCGCACATAAATTAATTATTTGAGTCTTTAAAAAAAAACTGGGTCAACATTTGCTTCCAATATCTTCTGCTCGAAACAAGAAAGCGCTCCAAACGTTCATATCGTGCTCCCATTTTTAATTACATTTATTTTAGGGGCTCTGGCATGTTTTGGGGTTGGGGCGCGGTTTACTTTGATGTTTGTTGTATTTATTTAGTTATCTTATTGAATGTGTCTTGCAATCCGTTTTTACAGGCTGTTCAAACATTGTCGGGGGTGAAAAGGGTATCCTGGGTGTGGGGATGTTGAGAGTCAAAGATCTGCCTGATAAACATCACCAATGTTTGACCTCTTCAGCAGTGACGACATTATGAGCGTCGTGTGTACCACTAGCTCATACACATGAGATTTTTTTTCTCCTGTAAAGAACATGAATGTGCATCCGCGAACAGACACACCTTGAATGTGCAACACGATGGGCGCCAAGAAAATGTCGTCGTCCTGCCGACGTTGCACGTTCTCCTCGCTCGCTCCACAAACATGCTCCTCGTGCGACGCCATCGTTCTATCGAGCAATACAAATGTTCCAAATCCGAAGCTTTTGTTTATGCACACCCAAAACCCACTTCGCTCCTTGTCTTTCGTCGCTCCATGGAGCAACTTCCGCATTTTCTTCTTCGATGGTACGTTGGCGGCAGCGAAAGCGTCGACGACGTCACGTGGCGGCCATCTTGTGGCGGCACTGTGGCAGGGAGGTATAAACCTCAACATTTATTGAAAAATTGGATAGTCGTAATTACATTTTCAAAATTTCGTCCTATCCTGGAGATAATTTGGGGGGGATAAACTTTATTAAACAACTTAGACATTTGACAGTAAATTTCACATTTAAAAAACAAGTTTATGAAGCGACTCCATTCCTTGTCCAGAAATACTGTAAAACTTTTGGTACTCTGCAGGCTTCAAACTGCACTGTTAGCCTGGAAATAAATTGGATAGCTTCTAAATAAAATTGCTTTCCATTTCCGGTTTCTAGCATTTTAGTCATACTGTATATGTACAATCGTGCACGTTCTTATTCACACACTCCAGAAGTTGATTCAGTGAAAAAAGATTTTTTAAAGCCTGCTGAAGAAAATACAAAACAGAAAAAAATGCATTCAGTTCAGCATGGTTCCATGAATATTAATTAATTGCATGAAAGGTTTCCTGGTATCGTTCCTCAAGTGTCGAAGCTTGACTAATCGCTATGTCGAGTTACTCTTAAAAGAACACATTCAAGTTGGATCCCAAAGCACCACCCTATATGCCCTTTGACGTCAGCAACGAGGAAGGAACACAAAATGTTAACAATTGAACAATTTATTCTTCTAGGCAACGGTCAGCAGTGCGTAGAAGAAACTCCTCGACCAGCTTGCATCCCAAGTCAGCCAAAGAAAAGTTCACGGGAAGGACACAAAACACAAAAGCTCAGGATACATTCTCATCATTTGGTGAATTGTCTCATATGTCTTTTATCTTCTAACAGGAACGTTTGTTCTTGCAGGTCATAATGGGGATTCAAACCCAAAACCTCATAAGTGGGACGCAGGCGTGCTAACCACTTGGTCACCACGCCGGTGCGTACTCATGTGTGCCGTCAAATTGTGCTTATGAGAAAAGCTTTTCCCACAAACAGAGCAAGTAAAGGGTCTTTCTCCCGTGTGCGTACTCATGTGTGCCAACAATGTCGACTTTTGTGTGAATCTTTTGCCGCACATGGAACAAGTGAAGGGTTTTTCTCCCGTGTGTGTTCTTACGTGTGCCACCAGCGTTGACTTTTGAGTGAATCTTTCTTTGCAAACTGAGCAACAAAAGGGTTTTTCCCCTGTATGTCTTCTCTTGTGTGTCAGCATGTTTTCCTTCCGGGTGAAGCTTTCGCCACAAATTGGGCAACTGAAAATTTTTTCTCCCGTGTGCCTCTGCATGTGTGCATTCAAAGTCTGCTTATAGGAAAACCTTTTGCCGCAAGCTAAGCAATGGAAAGGTTTCTCCCCTGTGTGTGTCGCTGTGTGCGCAATCAACGAGACCTTGCGGGTAAATGCGTCGCCGCAAACTGGGCAACCAAAGGGTTTTTCTCCCGTGTGAGTTCGCATGTGTGTCTTCATGTTGGACTTGCGTGCAAATCGTTCGTCACAAAATGAGCAGCGAAAACGTTTTTTAGCCCTGTCAGTTGTCTCCTTCTCAGGGATTCCAAAGCTTCTGTCGTCACCACTGCGATTTGCATCGCTCTGCAAAGGTTCTTCCATGTCTTGGCTGCGCGTCGTCAAGAGAGAGGGGTCTGGCGGTGGCGGTCCCCCACTTGGATTGTGATGATGAAGCCGTGATGACTCGTTTGGTTTGTCTTCATCGCCTTCACTCTTCACGACGACAACGTTCAGGGGCAACTCCCTGACAACCAGCTCCTCTTCTTCCTCTTTAACGTTGGGGTGCCCTGGAACACCCACACAGTTTAGGTCAGAAATCATGTCACAAGAGACTGCAGCCATCGAATATTTACAATCAATTATTTATCGGTTAATGGCTAGAATGGTTTTAATTTTAGCCAAAGAACTGCTTATTCACTGGTTAATGTTGTCTATTTAATATTGACTCATGCTTTTTTTTTGCATGTTTCAAAAATTATCTTCAAAAGAACAGAAAACACAAAATTGCAAACATACAAAGAGAGGAGGCGTTATTGATAACGATTGATATTGCACTTAATTGAACCGTTGTTTTCTTTTCTCTTCTTTCTTCTTTCTACCCACAATCTTGCTGCTGAAGGCTGTAAATTTCCCCAGTGTGGGACAAATAAAAGATATCTTATCTTATCTTATCTTATCTTAAAGCACAACATTTTGAATTGAGCCACTGATGAGTCGTATCTCAGAATCAGTTCCTCAAACTGCCGAGCTAAAACAGAGAAAGAAACTAGAAAGTGGTCAGAGGAAAGGTTTCCGTGTCAGCAGACCTTGGCTGGGGCTTGTGGCAATCTGAGAGTTGCAAGCAACTTCCAATTGCCGTCGGTGTCGCTCGGTCTCCTCTTTAGCGCGACAAAGTTGCTCCTCGTACGACGCAATGGTTCTTTCAAACAGGCCGAAGATGTCGTCGGCGGCCGCAATAAGTCGTTCCCTTATCAACTCTTGCAACATTTTTCTTCTTTTTATCCCTCGGCCCGATTTAGCTGTGTAGCACTGTTGGCGGTTTCCCAAAACGCACACAAACAAGTCTGTGAACAAATCACACTGCGCATGCGTGCAACAGGCTGCCGGAAAACCACAAAAGAACCACGAAGAAGAAAAGGGCGGAAGTTGGCCAGGCGCGAGACAAAGTGCGACGTCGAAATTTTGGACGTGTGGTCGCCAAAATAAAACACACAAGAGTTGAAAAGAGAGCAACTAACTGGAATCTTGGAATATTATCATCAAGAAAAATGGCGACGGACGAGGAGCAACTTTGTCGAGCAAGGGAGGAGAACGAGCGACAACATCTGGATGCTCTTCACGGACTACGTGAGAAGAATCAAAGCGAGCAAACTATTATGCATGTATAATGTGTCTACGATATCATACGATCGCTTTTCTCTTATCATTCGTGTGATGAACGAACAAAATAAACCAATGGCAGTCATCTTGATTTTGCAATCGACCAATCGGATAACGACGTGGACGTCACGTGGTCTCTCTATATATCTCTCTCTCTCTCTCTCTCTCTCTCTCTCTATATATATATATATATATATATATATATAGATATATCTATATCTATATATATATATCTATATATAGATATAGATATATATCTCTATATATCTCTCTCTCTCTCTCTCTCTCTCTCTCTCTCTCTCTCTCTCTCTCTCTCTCTCTCTCTCTCTCTCTCTCGCTCTCATCTTTCGTTGCCCTTCGAGCACAGGGAATGTGTTAAATGCTAAAATAAATATTAAATCGATAGTCTCGATGCATATAATTTGTGTTGGACTTTTGTATATACAGTACACACTATATATATATATATATATATATATATATATATATATATATATATATATATATATATATATATATATATATATATATATATATATATATATATCTCTATATATCTCTCTCTCTCTCTCTCTCTCTCTCTCTCTCTCTCTCTCTCTCTCTCTCTCTCTCTCTCTATATATATATATATATATATATATATATATATATGTGTGTGTGTGTATGGGATAGGCATAGATTTACTTGGAATTTTGCATACATTTTATCGGCTTAATTTGATTTGACTCTTTGACTTTACGGAGAATGCAACAATGTGTAATACGGCCCTAAATAGCATTTTGAAATGTGAAAACAATGAGGGCATCTACAATGAGCTTAGCACCTCTGCTGGCATTCTAGTCTGTAACAGAATGACATATTCTTACCTGATGGATATTCTGTAGAATGTCAGACATAGCACTGCCACCATATTTGAACTGGCTGTGCCAAAGGGACATTTGGGCCTTTCCAAATCGAACAGGGAACTGTTTACACTCTCTTTTACAATACACTTCTGCAACATAGATACATCTAACTTCAAAGTGTCGATACAATGTGTTCAAGTGGGTTGAACATGACACAATGAGCCAGAGACGCAGTGATGAGTCCAGTGCTGACCCTTTTGGACGAAAGAATCTGCCGTGTTTTGGAAAGGACTCCCACCGACAGCTGCAGCTTGCAGGTGCATGTAAAGATGACTCGACGTGTGCCATGCTGTAGAACAGGGGTGTCCAAACGTTTTGGACCGAAGAGTGACTTTTTGATCAACCAACCTCCCGCGATCGACCCGTTACCGCGCACGCACACGCACGCCATGATGAGCAACAGCCTGACACGGAGGCATGCGACGCACTTTCGCAGCCTGTTAGCTATCGTAGCTCACACCGTCACACCATTTTAAAGTGCTTCCTTCGGCCCTCTAGATTCCTATTCTTTGCCCGTGCCCTCGGTGAATTGTACACGAAACAAACTCTGAATGAGAATAATGACAACGATAAAAGATATAGCGCAACAGCTCTGATGACAAGCTGCAATTGCAGACTGCTGAGCGCTAACAACGTCCAGTGACGCAGGTCACGCGCCACCGTAGGTTAAAGATTTACCTGCTTTTATACTTTTTGTGAAAATGAGACTGATAGGATGATTAGGATGCAGGGTACATTCACACAAAAAATATATTACTAACATACACAAAGACACACAAATGATTGTTTGTTTTTTTCTCCTCTACACCCCTCGCGATCGATTGGGACCAGTCCGCGATCTACCGGTCGATCGAGATCGAAGTAATGGGCACCCCTGCCCTAGAACGTAGCAACAATGTCAAAGTGGTTGTGATCATTCCATTTTTGCTTGCATTGTTCTGGTTTTCGATTGTGGCATTCTTATTCTTTTACAATCCCTGACAGGGATGCCAGACTGATTGACAGATTGATTCACAAAGTAGCCGATAAACACACCTTGACAACCACACAGACAGACACACACACATTCACTCTCTCCATTGTCTGGATGCCAAGCTGATGTGTAACCCCCCTCCTCTCAGCCTTCCATCACTGTAAATTTAGCAACAGAAGCTTCTCAGCTGCTCCTTTCCAAAACCCGAGCCCTCGTCTCCCATCCCCAGTATTTCATCCATCTCCTTCTCTGGGGTCATGGCTGGCCCCCTCCCCACATTTCCCACACACAAACATATAGACTACACCCACACTTCACTCTCATCCCACAGCCAATAAGGGCCTGATGAGCTCAAGTATCACTGTAACACAGGGACATATTCTCTGAGCAGAGGCTGCAGATTGTACACACCTTCATCTTGGTCGTCACTGGAGCTTCTTCTCTGCCTCTCAAAGGTAGGCACCGGGCACATGGGCAAATTGACTTCAAATTAAATGTGCTTGAATTCAATTTTTACTGCCTATTCATTGAACATTTAGCGGGCCGATCTGAACCGTGTGATTCAGGAGAGTCAGAAGAAATTATAAAGTGGTGTATATTTTATTATTATTTTTTTTATTAATTGTATGTATATATTTATATAACATTTTTAAATTTTTAATTATATCTTTTTTTTTATTGTAACTATGATATTTTGCTCCATGTACAGCGCTTTGTATACAGCGATGGTTGTTTTAAAGTGCTCTATAGATACAGTTGAGTTGAGAGTTGAGTATATTTAAGAATTTAAGAATGCCGAGTCTTCTAACCTCCAATGCTCAACATTTGAACCATATGGGAATATTTTTCACAATTCACTTCATATTACTCTTGAGTGTTCGGAAATTATTTGTGAAACTTTCACTAACACCATTTTAAATTGCATATACACCATTTGATTATCGTGGTTTATTTATTTCAGTCACACTGATGCACATTTGAAGCATTATCTCTATTACTTTGAATTTAGAAAGACCAAAGAAAGATTAATCATGGGTAGACTCTACTAATTCTACTACTCCTACTAATAGATGAATAATAGTCAATAAACAATATTCGTGATAGTGAACTTAACCTCGATCAGTTCACGCTAAAGTTACAAAAGCATGACACGGTGATATAATCACAATATCAAAGTATTTGAATGACAGTCAGAATGTTTCGTTTTTTTCTTGTTGATGTACTAAAGTTCACATTGTTCACATTTTTCATTTAAATGACACACCTACCATTACATTACAGTATTTCTTAAGTTTCTGTCAAAGGCTGAGATGAACTCCCACTTGTGTGTGACAGTTATGTGGGTACTTGTACCGACATCTGCAAATGATGTCCATGTGTGTTCACAGATTTAGCTACATCGTCTCGGGTTCGACACAAGCAGACTGGGAAAACAATTTCGATCTCACTGAAGCAGTAAAATATTAGCATATTTATCACATGCACATATGCAATTGAATCCTGCTACTATCGCATGTCAGTGTAACGAACTTCAATCCGATATGAATGCCGGGCCTAGGAAGCCGGCTCTCACTTTGGTGATATATGGCCAATAGATACAGTATTAATATACCAAGTCCGGTTGGCTGGTAAAGAGGCTTTTCTTTATCTCCCTGTCGCGCTGCCCCGACCCCCGTCCTCCATCTCTCTCTCTCTCCCTCCCTGTCTGACTGATGTATTGGACTATAAATACAGCTCGTATCTGCAAACAGTTTGGCCGAGGCTCCCCTGGCTCACCTGTTCCATCGCAGTTTTAGTTTCAGAAAGACTCAGAAATACTGCTCAGAATTCAGTGTTCTCATACTGAAGACATGAAGTGGCCACCCACTAAATATACAGAGCGCTGATGTGTAGGTATGTCCTGGCTGAATGCGGAACACAAAGTAGACATGACTGTCAGCTGTAAGTCGATCAAAGTGCTCGTTTGTTGGAAGTTGATGCTGATTGGCTGCCGGACTGCAGAGGCTCCTCCCTCTGATCCAAGGCTGAGGATTAAAGCAGCTATTTGGACCGTGTTCCCCAGCTGATGGGTAGAAATATGATCCTGAGCTAATCCTTTAAGTCCTCTGCACCTGTGCCCACCGCTAAGTGTGAAGGAGTCATCCAACGAGACTTTTTATATATCCAATATGATACAGTCGCGTACAGTATGCAGAAATCCTGACACTCCGGCTCCAATCGAGCTCTTCCTCTGCCGGATTTAAATAGCAAGGGTGTTGGAAGTGGTGTTTAGGGTCCGCACACACTCTTGAAACATGTTCACACTTTAACATGTGTTGGGAATTATCGTCACTTGTCACAGTCATTTGAAATTGCTCCTTTCCTCTTGCCGTTAACCTCTCAAACAGTTGATACCTAATTTTGCAGTGAGACTTTTTCAATTCACACGTCGTCATCGTCGTCGTCATCTATGTAGCTCCGTCACTCTGCAACATGTTCAGATTTGTTGCTGATCAGTATTACCGCACAACTGGACAATTATATTGACTCTCAGTAATTTATACACTTTTGCCGACGTCCTAAACGTATATTTTGTGATTGTGGCTTTTTTCTAATTGAATAATATGATTATTTAATTCTTTTTCTGTGGTACTAGATTACGGGTAACAAATTCCTTGTGTGTTCTCACAATAAAGATCATTTTGATTCAGATTTAGTGATTGGGTGGAAAAATGCAGCCATACTGTGCGATGTGTCAGGCTGCTCAGATGCTATTTTTAGACCTTTCCGTCAAAATAAGACTAAATACAGAACTAAATGAGAAAGTGACGCCGAGGCAGTTA
Organism: Hippocampus kuda; assembly: GCA_901007745.1. Lineage (NCBI taxonomy): Eukaryota > Metazoa > Chordata > Actinopteri > Syngnathiformes > Syngnathidae > Hippocampus > Hippocampus kuda. Next base: position 4,252 of record CAAKHF010025290.1, on the reverse strand, counting down.
TTTCAACACCGTGGTCTCATGAGGCTCTTTGTCTTTGCCCTAGCTTCAAGGTCTCCCGTCACCATGTCCGACAACGAGGAACTGTAAGCTCATCACACGTTTTCAATCACTAAACACCCCGCAGTCACACATTGACTGATGATTTTCACCTTGGAGAGAAACTGTCGAAGACGGATGTATTTTCATGTTTAGTTGACTGTGACTTGTGTTCCTATTTCAGGGATCAGCTCGAGGGTAAGTAACCATTCAGGAATGTTTGATTGTGTTTGCAAGTACACACGAATGTTTCAGCTGTCACACATTTGCCAGATCAGGCATGAAAGTGTCCTTGGACATTGACAAAATTACTTCTTTTTCCTGTTGTCGCCTTGACGAAGAAAATTCCCATGTCAACACCTATCCTACATTAAGAGATTGATCATAACGTGCATGACCGAGCTAGAAGTTGATTGATATCTACTATTGTGTAATAGTAAAGTACAAACTGCAGCACATACTGTACCTGATAAAGTCAAGGGCTCTATTTTCGTTGACAGCGCATCTGTAGTGAGGCACAAATGCTGATTTTCTGGCCAGCGCAAGGCTCACTGTATGTTTATCAATTGGGCAGACCGGTCTCCGCCAACAAGGGTCGGCCAGTGCAGCAGAGAGCGTGTTGTTGAAAAGGCGCCTGGCAGAGTGACAATTTGGTGGTCGAATGTCAATCTAAACTTGGGTTTGCTTCCTACCACGTCGGCGAAGCTTTGCAAGTGTGTGTGCACGTAGCGAACGTTTTATTTATTTCTCTATTTATTTATTTATTTTGGGGTCAGGGTTCGTTCAAAGTTTCAAACAGTTGCAAAGACGTCCACCAGCCATTCCCAAACAGTTTTAATGGTTGCAAACAGTTTTTCCTGTTGCAAAAATAAATAAATAAATAAATAGATAATAAAAAAATAAATAATAATAATAAATTGAGGCCATTACAATTGTTGGTGAACGTTTGTTAGGTGTGCACACACTTGCAAACCTTTGCCGCTCCGTCAGATGCAGCCTTGAGTGCTGGCAGAGGGTAGACAGCTGGTCTAATGCAATTATGGTGAGGCAGGCAGACAGATCCTGAGCCACATGGACATATGTGGGTGATGTCAGGCATATTTCACTTATAAATATGTGAAGGGCGGGTCTCAAAACCTATGAATTGATTATGAGTACGATGATTAATACTATTGTAAAGCACTTTGTGCACTATATGTTGGAGACAAAAGCACCCCATTACAGTATTATTATTATGATTATTATCGTTCTTACCCACTCTAGTGAGCAGCACAGCTATGGGGAGGCGCATGATAGGGGTGGGGGCGAGGGCAGTCTATAAGTGCCCACATGACAGTGCAGATGTTGAGACTCTAATGCAGGGGTGTCAAAGTCATTTTAGTCGCGGGCCAATTTGGAGTTACAGCTTCCCTTGGAGAGCCGTTATGACAGTGAAACCATAAAATTATTACTGACACAACCAATGAATAGATTACTTGTTTTGAAATCAGTAAAGATGATTCAATAGTTTGTTGAATTATGGTTCCAATGAGGGTAAACAGGGTAACATAATTATTGCAAAATCTCAATGTTATTTATTACACTTGACAATTTGACATTTCGGTACAGATGTTAGCAAGTTGACACACGTGATTTGCTTTCGCGGGCCACATAAAATGACCTGGCGGGGCGGATCTGGCCCTGGGCCTTGAGTTTGACACACGTGCTCTAATGCATGACTAGTTCACCTCATTTAAAGGGAATGAGAAGATCTGCTTTGATTGGCCATAATTGAAGCTGGCTGTGACCCCTTCCACGGCGGCATAGACCTCCTTCTCTCAGATGAGTCGGCCTGCATTCATCTGCAAAACTACGATCGAACCACCTCCACGCGGCTACGCTGTGCAGAATTTACGCCATCCACGAAAATAGAGCCCAGTATGTCAGGGGTCCTTTTACAGTTCAGTGAAGGCGATGTTAACCAAAAATATGTTTGTTTTCTTTCCCATTCCATGTTTGTTACCTTTACAAAACTGAAGACGAGGAAGGTAAAGATGACTGAACCAGTTCCGTGCTCTGAGGACCTGTCTCCACTAATTTGATAGCTTCCGGTTTCCATGCTTAAGTTGAAGTGTTTGGCACAGACATCTGCTGTTTATCATACAAGACATATTGTCACCAATTTAATGAGTGGGTTTTTGCACTTTATTTTTCAGGAGCAAAACCTAGCGTGAGTGAACACATTGAGAGATAAAGAATTCTAACTGCACCGTAGACACTAACTGCCATATATACACATTCGGTCACATCCCAAACAGCAGCCAGTATTCATATAGGATGTTGTTGTTGTTCATGAAGAGCAACGATAGGTATCCAGGTAGTGATCTCTATGTATGGGTCTGTACATAAAAGAAAATCTATGATTTTCTGGGTCGGCACAAAGTTAACTAACACACAGCTGTCAGTCAAACAGTTCAAGTTAAGGGTGTACTGCTGATTTCAGAGTGATGTTTGAAATCACATGGTTAAGCGAAAAATGCGAGTGAGCTTAGAGGCTCACTGCATTTATTTTCTTGCCATGTGATTAGTGCAGCTGTCATCGACATCTTTCACGCACTTGCCACGGCGGTGGAAAACTATCTGGAAAAATCATTTCACAATGATCGATGAGCATGTGATATTTTAAAAATAATATTATTCAGCACCACGGTGGGCCGAATGATTGGTCTACTTTTTGCCCAAAGTCAGCTCAACCCACAACCCCAATAAGAAAAAATGCTGCAGAAAAGGGATTGATGAACACAGATATTTATATTGTGTTTATATTTACATTTAGTGCATGTTTATAGTCGACATGAGAGTTTTTACATCGTATCAAGACACAAAAATGTTTCGGTTAGTTTCCCACCTTACCAAGTGCACCGTGGCTTCTGTGTGAATAATCGAATGACTCCCAGCATCAGCATCATCATCATCGTCATCATCATCATCATGTTTCTCTCTTTGTTTTCCAGCAGTGCCGTCCCTCGCTCACCAATCCATCTTCTGTGTAACTAAAGCAATCTCTCATTTTTGTTTTTTAATGGCTCTGTCATGTCTGTGGTCTTCATTAATGGCCTCCTCCGACACCCTCTCCTTGGCGGTTTGGTGCATGCCGTAGCCCAGGAGGAGCTAGTAGAAGTAGAGGTAGCCCCTGAGGCGGAGACCCAGGTAGAAGCAGAGCCAGAGGTAGAGCCTGAACCTGAGGTAGAGCCTGAACCTGAGGTAGAGCCTGAACCCGAGGTAGAGCCTGAACAAGAGCCTGAACCCGAGCCAAGGGCGGTGGTTCGTGAGGAGGAAGGTACGTGCCGTGGGCAGTCTCTTCACCCTTCTCCTGCTACCCTCTCAGCCCTCTGCTCTCTAGGACAGTAGTCGGTACTGCAAACATAGTCAGCCAACCCACTGTATCGCAAGATACCGTATTGGCCCGAATAGAAGATGGTGTTTTTTGCATTGAAATAAGACTGAAAAAGTGGGGGTCGTCTTATATACGGGGTCTTGACATTATCCATTCACGACGCTAGATGGCGCCAGATATCATTGAAGCGAATGCTGAACTTGACTACCCAGGCCAAAGTGAACCCCTGTCACGAAGAATAAAAATAAAAATAGTGGTAGCACGAAGAAGATAAATAAAAAATAGCGGTAAGAAAGAAAAGAGAAGGAAATAATAGAAGAGATAACAGAAAATGGAGAAACGTCGTGACAATCTGGAGAAAAGTGGGTCGAAGATCGGCCAGGTTAACCGGCAGCTGAGGAGAAGTTATGATGTAATTTACATTTCAAAAACCAGAAGCCATTCATTTACGAATGTGATTGCACTTTATTACATATTTAAATGTTCAGATATTAAGATTTGAATGAGGCAAAATAACATTTTCTCTCAAATATATAGTTTTAATCATTTGTTTCAGATGTACTGTAATTATTTTCTGTATAAAAATTAATTTGGTGTTCAAAAAGTCTTTTTTCAAACTTGAGTCTTGAAAAAGAGGGCCGTCTTATAATCAGGGCCGTCTTATATTCGGGCCAATACAGTATATTGAATTCTCAAAATTTACCTTTGACGTAAACCATATGCTGTCCAACTGTGCAACTTGAAGCTCTGTATAGGGCATGGAAACACGTTTGGTAATTCCAATTCAGAGGAGGTCAAAACAGATGCCACTCACATTGCTCAAAGGGAGAGGAACCATGT